>PVKA01006081.1:61176-86038 GCA_004027165.1 Ctenomys sociabilis | reverse complement strand
ATATATATATATATATATATATATATATATATATATATATATATATATATGTATGTATATATACATATACTTTTTTACTACAAAATGGGCCTTCATTTATATTCCCTGTTTTTGTTTACTTTTGTCAGAGATGGGTATTCCATTGCCAGTTATATATTGTAGGTACATGAATTCAGCAAAATAATCCAATATAGTCCAGTAATCTATAATAGTAGTGGCTTATCCACATGAAGAAGATTATAGGTCCACAGAGGAAAGTGATAGACAATGTAGAGTGTGCCTAAGGAGAGTCACATGGTGAAAAATCATTCTCGCAGGCTTTCATAGAGAGCAAATTGGTCAAGCAATGGCCATGACTCATCCACATGACTGACACTGACAAAATATCTACAAATTGTGGTACAGAGTATCAAGGTAAATCCTGAGTGAAATTGACTGACCTTGTCAGATACAGAAGTTACATTTCTTGTTATATAGGTCTTGCTTTGTCTTAGTCTTAGCCATCCAGCAGAAAAGTATAAAAATGAGGCGTAAAAAGTAAAGCCATATTAATATGCTGAGCTGTAAAAGGCATTCTTTTGTTTAAAAGATGGGTTTCACACAGATTAGATCAAGATTCTTAAATGTAGCCTAATTAAGCGTGGACATTCTAGGACAAGTTTCCTCACAGCTTCCTTTCCAAAGCTCTCCTTCCATCCTGTCCTGTTGCAGGAAGTGTCTCCAACCCCCTGGATACACTAACATGTTCCACATTTGTCCTAGTCTTGATTCAGGTTCATAGCTCTGCTTAAAACTCCTTCCTTTCCTTTCTTCCACAATTCTTACAAAACCTACACCAGCTCACTATCTTTTTTAAGCCACACCCTCCTGATTTCCCCTCACAAATTAATTTTCTCTGACATTTGTATTTTTGTGCCAATATGGTCCTGTCTCATCTCAATGCGCATGTATTACCGTACTTCATCTGTTTGCTATCTGTCTCATCTTTTGAATTAAAATTCCCTCAGGAACAAGAATTCTATTTTTCATCTTTAGACACCCAGTGTTTAACATGTCTAGCTAAGAGAAACAGCAAAAATAGAATAATAATAATGAGAATATCTAGCATTTATTGAATTTAAATAATGAAATACTGAAAATCATTATTTATATTCTTCAGCTACATTAAGTAATTCCATCCTCTCAAACCATTTTCATTTTGCAAGAGTAGAGTTCTGATTAATTCACAGAAAAGATTACCCAGCATGACACAAAACATGTTTTAAATTAGTATATTTTTGTTAGAGTATAGTAAGTTGCTTACTATCTGATCCCTTTATATCCTTGCCAAAAGAACCATAGATGGGACCTTGCATATTGAGATAAAGACTTAGGCTGAGATGAAGGGCAGTTACTACACAGGAGTCTAGCCAGTAATATGTCCGTTGAGTGGGAAATACACTAGGTGCTAATTGTTCCTTAGGAAGTACACCTTGTGCTGAAAAAGACAGAGCATGTCATTTATTTCATGTTCTGTCTATGAATCTACTTAAAATTCAATAAACTTGCAGACGCAAAGTGTATTTTTCTTATTGTACTACTTTCCTATATATAACAGTGGCATTTCTTGGGAGATGAAATACATGACTTGTCCACCTGTAGGCAGGATTTGGATATATTTTAATGAATTTTGTGCATGTTGCTTTCTAGAAATTCATGTACACACATGCTTGTTTCCCCTTCAGGGCTCCTTCATGGATCCTATAAACTAAATTGCCAGTTCTTACAACTGAGGCCACTCCATAATGAAAGATATTTTTTAAAAATATAACTATGAAAAATATTTTGCATTTACCTTTGTGCTTACTGCAGGATTTCCAGGGTGGGTTTGAAATCAGTGCTCGGAGACTAATCTGGCAAACTCTCAGTGCTCAGCTCTGGTTCTCTGCTCACTAATGATACAAATCCTTACGTGTTCCTTTTTCTCTAATTGCATTTGTTCATCTTGAAAAGAAGGCTTTGGCAAAGGAGAATATGAGAAATTATAGGTCCTATGTTAGTGGAGAGCTGTAAGTATGAAGAAAGGTCACGGTCAGATTTGTGCGATGCACTTTCAGTTGTGAAAGTTCCCATCTTGGCTATTTTCTCTTATCACTGATATTAAATTCTTAATTTTTTAACAAGCCATTTCCCACTTTTATTTTGCACTGGGTCTTGAAAACTATGTGGTCGCTCCTGAATAAAACTGTGTGAATTCTGTAGCCCATAGTATAATGTTCAATGACATGTCAGCCATCACTAATCTTGCAAAAGTGCTTTTAGTTTTTCAGGTGCATCGCAAAAGTCCTATTTTCTGAGTTTTTTCAATCTGGTATGGAACTGAAATTATTGGTGAAGTTCATCCCATATGTGTCCATGAATGTGGGTGACACTCAGTAAATACATTAGGACCCTCTACCTAATTGTAATTTTGTGTGATTACAGATCTTATGGAATACAAACTGTGATAGCTACTAATGTGTATGAGAGAAAAAGCTCTTTTCTGTAAAGGACCACAGCTCAATCAGAGTTCGCTTTTAGTCTCACAAATAATGCCATTAGCTGATAATGTATATCACTGGTATTATTCCAGAAAGACATTTGAGAAAGACCTAATACTCTTCTTTTGCTTTTATTGTTTTTCAGACAGTTTGAACTCCAGAAGGACCAACCCCAGATAAATTATGAATGTTGAACAAGATGACCTTACATCCACAGCAGATAATGATAGGTCCTAGGTTTAACAGGGCCCTATTTGACCCCCTGCTTGTGGTGCTGCTGGCGCTTCAACTGCTCGTGGTGGCTGGTCTAGTGCGGGCTCAGACCTGCCCTTCCGTGTGCTCCTGCAGCAACCAGTTCAGCAAGGTGATCTGCGTTCGGAAGAACCTGCGTGAGGTTCCAGATGGCATCTCCACCAACACACGCCTGCTGAACCTCCACGAGAACCAAATACAGATCATCAAAGTCAACAGCTTCAAGCACTTGAGGCACTTGGAAATCCTGCAACTGAGTCGGAACCATATTAGAACCATTGAAATTGGGGCCTTCAATGGTTTGGCCAACCTCAACACTCTGGAACTGTTTGACAATCGTCTTACAACCATCCCAAATGGAGCTTTTGTATATTTGTCTAAACTGAAGGAGCTCTGGTTGCGAAACAACCCCATTGAAAGCATCCCTTCTTATGCTTTTAACAGAATCCCTTCTTTGCGTCGACTGGACTTAGGGGAATTGAAAAGGCTTTCATACATCTCAGAAGGTGCCTTTGAAGGTCTCTCCAACTTGAGGTATTTGAACCTTGCCATGTGCAATCTGCGGGAAATCCCTAACCTCACACCACTTATCAAACTGGATGAGCTAGACCTTTCTGGGAATCATTTATCTGCAATCAGGCCTGGCTCTTTTCAAGGGTTGATGCACCTTCAAAAACTTTGGATGATACAGTCACAGATTCAAGTGATTGAACGGAATGCCTTCGATAACCTTCAGTCACTAGTAGAGATCAACCTGGCTCACAACAACCTCACATTACTGCCCCACGATCTCTTCACCCCCTTGCATCACCTAGAGAGGATACACTTGCATCACAATCCTTGGAACTGTAACTGTGATATACTGTGGCTCAGCTGGTGGATAAAAGACATGGCTCCCTCCAACACAGCTTGCTGTGCCCGGTGTAACACTCCTCCCAGTCTGAAAGGGAGGTACATCGGGGAGCTTGACCAGAATTACTTCACTTGCTATGCTCCGGTCATTGTGGAGCCCCCCACAGACCTCAATGTCACTGAAGGCATGGCAGCTGAGCTAAAATGTCGAGCTTCCACATCCCTGACATCCGTGTCTTGGATTACTCCAAATGGAACAATCATGACACATGGGGCTTACAAGGTGCGGATAGCTGTGCTCAGCGACGGTACATTAAATTTCACAAATGTCACCGTGCAAGATACAGGCATGTACACATGTATGGTGAGTAATTCTGTCGGAAATACTACTGCTTCGGCCACCCTGAATGTTACTGCAGCAACTACTACTCCTTTCTCTTACTTTTCAACTGTCACGGTAGAGACTATGGAACCTTCTCAGGATGAAGCACGGACCACAGACAACAATGTGGGCCCCACCCCAGTGATTGACTGGGAAACCACCAATGTGACCACCTCTCTCACGCCACAGAGCACAAGGTCCACAGAAAAGACATTCACCATCCCAGTGACTGATATGAACAGTGGGATCCCAGGAATTGATGAGGTCATGAAAACGACCAAAATCATCATTGGGTGTTTTGTGGCCATCACTCTTATGGCTGCAGTGATGCTGGTCATTTTCTACAAGATGAGGAAGCAGCACCATCGGCAAAACCATCACGCCCCGACCAGGACTGTTGAAATCATTAATGTGGATGATGAGATTGCAGGGGACACGCCCCTGGAAAGCCACCTGCCCATGCCTGCCATAGAGCATGAGCACCTCAACCACTATAACTCTTACAAATCTCCCTTCAACCACACAACAACAGTTAACACAATAAATTCAATACACAGTTCAGTGCATGAACCGTTATTGATCCGAATGAACTCTAAAGACAATGTACAAGAGACTCAAATCTAAAACACTCACAGTTACAGAAAACAAACAGTCAAAAAGAGACAGTTTATTAAAAAAATGACACAAATGACTGGGCTAAATCTACTGTTTCAAAAAAGTGTCTTTACAAAAAATCAAAAAAGAAAAGAAATTTATTTATTAAAAATTCTATTGTGATCTAAAGCAGACAAAATTATGTGTATTCCTCAGAACCTGTTCTTGCTGCAGTTATTTACTATTTTCCCCCAACTCGTCCCTCCCTTCCCTGATTGCCATATTTTTCATAGATCTCAATTCCCTAAAGAACTGGTCTAGGAAATTTTGTAAGAATTCTGTTACACTTTGAGATTTTTATGGTGAATTCTAGTGGTGAGATCCAGTCTATTTTGTCTTTCATGCTTTCTTTCTCTCTCTCCCTCTGCTGTTACTCTTTATTTTTTATTTTTTTTCCCTCATGACCTTATGAAGTAGTCCAATGGGGAATGCAACATTAGAAATAGATTTTTAAGAAAGAATGAGGAAACATACAAGTTCCTATATTTTTCATGTAATGACCTGTTCTGTATTTATGAGGAGGAACATTCTGTGGGAAGAAAAAAAAAAAAAAAAGCAGAGAACAGATTAAGTTACATATGATCATCTATAAAACCCATGACTTTTAAAAAACTCTAGAACCAGAATTTGTAGTTCAGAAGCTTAAAATACAATTATAAATAAAATATTGTTGGTTTTTCTGTACCTGGACACAATTCATTTGTAGTATGGTCTTAGATCTCCTCCATGCTAAGAAAGAAAATACTACAGTATTCTTTAGATGTCCTGTCCATCTCTAATGAGGTTCCACTTCACTAATTGACTTGAGTTTCAGATCAGTATTAAAGGATGCTGTGGTATTTTTCCTTCTCATTAGGGTTGTCCTCTATAGAATGCACTGATTCAAAAGCAATGATTTTGTAAATTCAATTCAATTCCACTTGGAACAAAATATTAATATAATTTATTTACTGTCTTCTAAATAAAATTTTCCTGGCTAGATGAAATGTGACCTCAAAAGGTGGAAATTTTCAAAATTATCTGCAATTAGAAAAGATTGTTTGGTTTTGAGTGTTAGAAAGTTTAGTACAATAACTATAAAAGACTTGCTATGTGCTGAATACTAATTATGATATTGTGGGAACACAAATGAGACCTGATTCCTGCCCTTGAATAAGTCTCGGTCTATACAGAAAATTATTACAGAAATATCCCAGTCTTTTTTTTAAAATTAGAGGTCACCTCTAATTTAACTGTTTAGTAGTTGAGTGGTGTTTTGAGACTGATATTTAAAATATCATGTCTCTTCATTGCATCAACCTTCTGCCATGGTGTCTTTCATCCTTTGAGAGTTGACTTTATATTTCCAGATGCAGATTCCGCAACTGTAAGGAGGCATGCGTGTCGAGTTACTCGGGAGGGTAGATGGACCCACAACAGAAGAAGAAACACTTTTATTTCAAGGTCACCAAAGACAGTTCATGCCAGCAATACAATGTTAAACTCATTGTCATAGAAACCCAGCACATCCAAAATGTTTCAGAATACTTAAAATCCATAAATTGGTGTAACTGAGAAAATAAAGGGGAGGAAGCCAATGCTATGATAAAGGAGCAGGTTAAGAGAATCCAAATACTGTTTAAATTATCTATTCAAACAAACAATCAAAAATACAAGCAAAGCAAAACTTGCACCTACACCTGTAGGATGAATGGGCCAGAACACTTCTGGCAGGTTGAGGCTCCCTTTTTCCCTTCAAGTGAAGCATAAATGTTCTCACTTCCCACAAAGAGCTAGACGCAGCAATGTTCATGTAATTTATTACGAGGTATTTTTAAAGACATAGAATAAAATTTAGGTAGATCTCTAAGCTTCCAGGTGAACTGGGATATTCTGGTTGTACATGACAGCACTTCGCTAATATTTAAGATACAATGTGTGCAATATCTACCTTTTGTTTCTGGTGTAGTGAAATATGGATGTCGTATCACTGGGCTTGAAAGCATCCACCTTGGTGGTGAAATAAGAATCGACTACACTGAAGAACTCTTCAGCCCCTAATGGATGAACAGTGTGGATACTCACATTTAGTTCTGGAGGCTGGACCACATGCTTGGGTTTTGTGGTCTCCAGGTGTGAAAAATCAATCATTACTAGCAAAGTAGGTCAGAGAAATGTGAGGCCGGGATAGCAGATGAATGGGACCACACAATCTTTTGCTTCTACACTTTGACTGCCCATTCTTTGTTTTTCCTTCCACTTCCCCTTGTTAAAACTATGATTCCCATTTGCTTGTATAGTGGAGCAGACCCAGGCAATGAGAAGAAATGTGTCACCTGTCATTTTTGGATTCATTCATTATTGAGTATACTTACCATTGTATTCTTAAACCACAGGCCACACACACACACACACACACACACACACACACACACACACATAGGCACACAGACACACCCACTGCTCCAGGCATATCTAGAAGGGTAAGTGAGCGCTAGTGCAAAGAGAGCCATAAATTAAGTCAAAAAAAGATGTAGCCATTTCTGCTTGGCTTTTGCTACCAAATTCTGTTTACAGATTCTAAACCTGTTTCATTTTGAGCTTATAATTCTTAGGAAGTTGGTTGCAGCATGAAAGTCCTCTTGTCTCTGAGCAGCATCTGCTAAATACAGCGAAGGAGGCATTTACACCAAAATAGCTCCGAATCGAAAGCATAGGATTCATATGACAAGCATATTATTGAACACCTTTAAAAAAACTGTATTGATGAAAGATTAATTTACCCAGATTGATTTCAATGGTATACTTAGTAATTCTTCTGCAGAAAGGTTTTGGAGTGGAAGAACAGAGGGCTACAAAAAGCATATTTGAGAAAACTAAAGTGAATTTTAGATCGTTTTGATGAACTATGTGTCTATATTCATCAATAACTGATCTGCCTTGTGAGAGATACACATACATAGTATGGACTTACTTGGATCATTGTAGAGGCTGTATGATTGTTTATACATCTGGTCTACCTCTACATCAAAGCACAATCACACATCTCCTGATCTACTGACATTCTATATCAAGGCAAATGGGTGGTTGAATCCTTAAAGATTTTGTGTACTAAATCTATGCCATTTTTCAATGAACCACAAGAATCCCACTATGTCAGTGTGTGTGTGTGTGTGTGTATGCGTGTGTGTGTGTGTGTGTGTGTGATTCTTACTCTTTACTAATTAAGCAATGGAGATTATTTAGGGAGACATCAAAGGGAGCTTATAAAGAACATTCTTCAACATCTTTTTCTGCTTCAAATGCTTGCTCTTCACACTTGGCTGGAACCTGGTCTCTCCTACTCTTCTGAACATGTCCAAATGGATTCACATTGCAGATTCACACAGATACAGCCTATTATAGTTTAATTTTCCCCATATAACAAATTTTATAGAATACTAATCTTTCCAAAGATTTAAATAGTTCATTTCATTATGAAACAGAGATCAATATTTTTAAAGTCTGCTGCATGGTTGCCTTCAGGGTTTATAATCAAAATTAATATAGTTAGTATATTTTAAGAGTGTATATTATGAACTAATATGGGTGTACTGAAAAATAACAGTGGAAGAGTTATTTTCCTCAGAGGAAAAGAAATTTTTAATAAAAGGACTTTATTGACACTTGAAAAACTAAGCGGGTGACCACAGTCTATGCAGCAGTTCTAAGTTAAATGTTGATCCAGGTGTAAGAACAAGGGCCAGTGAGATAGCTCAGAGGACTAAGTGCCTGCTGAGGCAAGTGCAGGGCCTTGGGTTCGAGCCCTAACCCCACATACTGCATGGGCCCAGCCTGCAGGTTTACTGCGCTGGCCACTGAGACCAGGGGTGGTGGCAGATGACTGTAATCCCAGCGCTGGTCTCCTACCTTTCTGGAAAAAAATCATAGATATTTGGATAAATAGAAGATTTAGATGAGTGCTTATGAACACCTAACTGTATAATTTTAAATAATTTCCATTTTAAATAATTTATTTAACTGGTTATATGGTACTCCAGCTTACTAGTTCTAATAAAGACCTTGAAGTTGATGTCACTGATGAAGATCAGTGCCAAGGCTGGGGTGTGGCTCTGTGTAAAGTGCTTGACTCCCAAGAGCTGAACCTTGGGTGCTAGCCTCTGCGCAGCAAATGGAAAACGAAAACCGTAAGTAACAATGCACGAATGCCCGAGTTAAAAGTAAGTATATATTACAAAGCCAAATACCTACAAAGGTATCTGCCCCCGAGGTATATGTCCTTGTGATTGTACTCAATGAGAGTATGATTTCTGAGCAACACATTCTTCTGACTTAAGTGAATCTAAATTGGCCTTCCCAATACCAACATTCCTTTTATTCTCTTCATTCTTTTAGTAAAAAAATATGAGTTCTCAGACACAATCTATGAGAAAGGAAACAGCTGTGATACAATTGTCTTCTATAAGGATACAGAAAAAGATACATCTGCTCTTATGACAGACAAAAGAAATCTTATAAAATAATTTAGCATACTGTCAATTGGTATCCAAATTTAGGTCCTGAATGAAACATTTCCCAAACATATACCAGTTTTTCTCATTCTGTTTCTTAAAGTGCTACAGACAGAATTTCTGAGATCTTTAACCCTTTTTTAGTGTTATTTGGGTGATATGCATTAATTTTTCATAAGTTTATATAATTAAATTTTACAACAGGGCTGGCAAGATAGCCCAGTGGACTAAAGCGTGTGCTTAGGCAAGCTTAGGTAAGTGCAAGAGACTGCGTTTCCATCCCCGGCCCTGCACGCTGCACCACTTCTGCCCCAGGCAGGGCTGGCCAGAGTCTGGACATGGTGGCACATGCCTGTAATCCCAGCACTGGGGAGGCTGAAAGCAGGAGGATCACCACAAGTCCAAGCAGCATTGTGCTACCCTGCAGCAACCAAATACATTAAAAACAACAACAACAAAAAAATTGCAACAAACATTTAGAAGTCAGAGGTAAATCTACTTTTCATTTTACTCTTGCCAATGATAAATAAATACGAAGCACTGCTGTATGGCAAACACACATGAAGTTTTTTCATATTGTAGAAATCTCTCAGTTTTGAAAAAAGTTACAGGTACTGAATGATCATAGCCATATATGCTCTGCATAACATACAGAAAGTAAGAACTTAGAAAAATGCAAATCAGGCAGCACTCCTTTTCACTGCTTGCTCTAATAATTTAGTTTTATTTTTTTCACTTTATCATACATTTTGTACTTAATTGCTAAACTTGCTTTGTACAAATAACATCAAATATGGCATCATTGGTTCCCAAAAGGAGTGAATAGATGATTCATTACCCTAAAGAAAAGAAAAAAAAATCAATTTTGTTTAAAGAGGGACAGACCTTTCTGTTAAGAGTGAAATCCTTTCTAATTTATTATTTCTAATCCTAAGAACTAGTTGCAAGAGCTGCCTTGTTCAGTTCTAGCCCAGTAATGATGATCATTTCCATAGTTATCCATAGGTCACGGGGACTTCAGAGAGACATTTAGTTAGTCTTACTTCTCTAGCCTTTATTTCCACATGAAAGAAGTGTTTTAGCCATCACTAGTTAACTGCTATTTTTGTAAAATGTATAGTTGTCTATGAAAAACAAATGAATTTTTAGTCTCACAAAGGATATTGAAACATACACAAAATAAGTGCTCATTTTACTACCTGTTTTACATATTTTTACAGAAATACACAAAATTTTAAATCAAATAACTTTTAGCAAAGTCTTAGATTTCCTGCTAGTGGAATTATCATGAAAATCTAATGTTCAAATTCATTCTATATTCAACTGAATATACAAATGGATTTTATAGTTGTATGGCTAGATCTATTAAAGAAAACCTTACAAAATGGAAGACGGAGCTAATGAAGTCACTGTTTCTGGAAGTCCTTAGGCATGAAAATTTATGCTTAAAAATTATTGCTCCCCATTAAGTGACTATTCTCAACATGAACTTGAGTTAAATATGACCATAAAAATATCTCACAGCTAAGCGTTAGTACTTGAGACATTGTCAAGTGTCTTGCAAGTGAGACTTTCTGAAAAATCACGGCAATGTTTATATGCCTAATTTCATTTTCGTTTTTGAAAATATGTCCTTATCCTATATATTTGTATACTTTATCAATGGTCAGCATTTCAAAAATATTCTGGTATAAAATCAGAATCTGTCATTAACATCAAGAGTTAATTATAAAATTTCAATTATTAACCCTGAGAAACATTGGGGTAACTCATATCTCATATAGGTACAAAGGTGAATAAATGATTTCCTAGGCATTTTATGAGCAATGCCTTGTTTTTGTTTTTGTTTTTCCTTCTGGGAATCAAACTCAGGACCTTGCACTTGCCAGGCCAGTGCTATATCACTGAGCTATATCGCCAGCCCCTTCTTCTCTTGTTTTGATTCTCCATCCCATTTAAAAATTCATATAATGTCATGATTGAGAAAACCTTTAACTCCAAGAGAAGGGACTCATTTTATAATATTGAAAACTGCCTTAAAATACTTATTAATATAATGTAGGGGCTGGCGAAATATTACAGTGTGTGTTTAAATATAAAATTTTAAGCCACATCGCATTAGTTCCCCTCAACCTAACACTCTTAGCCTATCATTCTTGTCACATTCTGAAGTAGTTTTTTCATTATTGTCTTTTGTTGCCCTGTCCTAGCAGTCTTGATGTCCAGAATCAATTCAAAATAGTTACCTTCAGGGGTCATTGTGACTTTAAGGAAGAGACACAAGTCACAGGATAACATGGGCGAGATCACACCGTGACATTTGCACGAGGTTCCCATTGCAGGAGCCTTCCTTTCCTTGGGTGGCTTGTAGCATCAGCATGCCCTGTGTATTGTTTTAAAGGGAAAAATAACAAGAACAAAGACAAAGCAATATAGAACAAAAAAATGGTGCAGAATTTCAAAACAAAAACAGAAAATTAAGAATGGTTATTACATTGCATATATTTTTTAATCACACATCCTAAGGGACTTCTTAAAAGAGGACTTTCCAGAGGTGCTTCACAAAGTGGCCAGAAAATGGCACAAGTGTGTTAGAAGCAAGTAACAGTATTTTGAAGGTGAATAATTATTGCCTTTTACTGTAATTTAAGAAATTTAAATCCTCACCGTATTTTTAATCACTTCTATATAATTTTATAATAGGCCAGCAAGAAGATATATATATGATATTCCATGTGTGTGTGTGTCTCTCTCTCTATGTATATATATATTCCAGTGATGTGTATAAGTATATAAATATAAATATATATCTCACTGGAATATGTACTGGAAATATATACTAATGATATAACATGTACTGGTAAATATAATCTCATTTCCATGGTCATGAAATTCAATTTATAATAAGTCATGAGACTTACCTGTAATCATTATTTTTTTCAATGTATGTATTTGGTACAGAGTCTCACTCTGCAGCTCAGACTCATCGTGATCCTCCTGTTTTCAGTCTCCCCAGCACTGAGATTACAGGTGTGAGCAATGACCCCTGGACTCCAACCAGCTCAGCCTACCCTGGCTACGGGGATGGTGATGTCGGTGCCTGGGATGGAACCACTGTCCCCTTATTTTGCCTAAGCTTGCCTAAGTAGGTCCTCAGTCCACTGAGCTTTCTCGCTGGCCTCACCTGTGATTATTGAAAGTCATTTTAGTAATCATAATAAGCGCTAATACCAAAGGTCTTTTTGTTAACAGGGATCTAACTCTTGACCTTGTGCTTGCCAGGCAGGTGGTGCTTATGCAGCCAAGCTATCTCCCTGTCCCAGTAATTTTACTATAATTTTTAAAGAAATCTACAATTGGAGTTAGAAATAAGCTATGGTTTTCAGAAATTAGTACAATATCATTAGACATTTAAACATTTTAGGAGTAAAAATATACCATTTACATCTTAGGAAGAGATTTCTTCTGCTTTCCTTTGTTGACCTTGTCAATCTAGGTGAGTTCCAAATTCAAGGATCAAACTTACTCTGAATGGCACATTTCAGATAGAATGATCATTACTGATACTGATACATTAAAAGAAACTTCTTTTAATGCTATATAAAAACGCTGCTGGGCGGGGCTCCATGCCAGGTGCTTGCAGTCCCATCTGTTTGCTGGCTGAAGGAAAGAGGAAGCAAGGAATGCAAGAGCAGCCTGGGTATCCTAGTAAGACCTTGTTTCTTACTAAAAACAAACAAATAAAAAATGCATGTATGCGTATAACTCTGGAAGGATAAAAGGGTGAGACAGGAAACACTTGGGAAAGAAAACAAGTAAATGATGAAAGTTTAAAGTCATCTCATTATTTTACCTTGAGAAGGATGCATTTATTTAATAAATGTCAATGGATAGACTCATTTTTTGGCAGACACCGTTTGGGGCTCTGGATCTACAGGGGTGTACAAAATCTAAGCAAGCCCTACATGATAGGGTACACAAGTTGGCTCAATTACTCTACACATTACTTGCTTTACACTGAAAATCCCACTCTCAGAAATGCTTTATCACAAGGAAAATTGGTATGCATGGCCATGATTTTCTTATACTTGCCAACTTGATTCCTGATGCATATCAACATGTCTTACTGATAATGGTGATCCCTGAGAGGATTGACCAATGCCTACAACACCAGTATGTAGCTTGGGCTGTGTTCTGATAAGGTCAAATACTAGGAATATTAACTTCCCATGAATAATTTCTACAAAGCACCCTGGGCAGTCCAACAAATGTAGACAATACACAACTGTTCCTCAAGGGGAATTTGCAGTTGGCCATGGCCATGGGCATAGTATTAAAACTACCATCTGCAACACACCTGTGTGCATCAGCTCTAGGCTTCAGAAACCCCATAAGGTAGATATTGACTTTACCACCCTAAAGGCGCAGGAATTGAGATCTGTTTCTTTGCTGCATGCTTTCAATGGAGAAAACCAAGGGTGGAAGAGGAGAACTGGAGCTTGCAGAAGACAATGGCAAGCCTTGTTTCAGCTGTTGCATTTGTTATTCAGAGCAGAAAATTGTTAACAACCTTCTCAGAATATTGCATCCCTTCTGTTCCAGTAGATCATACTCTCTTAGGTAGCTTCCTCCCTGTGAGGATGCCTTTTGCTAATTGTTGTTCATTCTTTTCATGTTGGCTCACGTTTCTTAATGTAATTAGTCAATCAACACCTCTGCAGCACTAGCTTGATTAAGACAGCAATGTTTGAAATATGTTTTGTGTTGATTTATATTGAATTTTGTAGAATTTTTGAAGGAAACATTATGGATCAGATAGCATTCAAAGATGAAAATAAATCAACCAACAGTATTTTTACCCCAATTACTCACTTTTAGGCAGTTTATCTTTAGAGCTGTATTGTAATTCACTTTTATTTTTTAATCTGATGCCATTGATGAATATCTCTGAGTAACAGTGGAGCTAACGGATTATATTTCACTCCTCTTCTATATAAAGAAATCACTCTTCATTAACCTCTATAGTCCTTACATTTCATTATGTAAAATTCCACGAGGTCAATAAAATTTTCCAGCTCATTCTCCTCACCCGTTAATGTATAGGGCCAGGGTGATGGCTCAGTGGCTTAACTGTCTACCTGGTAATTGGGGTAAAAATACTGTTGGTTGATTTATTTTCATCTTTGAATGCTATCTGATCCATAATGTTTCCTTCAAAAATTCCACGAGGTCAATAAAATTTTCCAGCTCATTCTCCTCACCCGTTAATGTATAGGGCCAGGGTGATGGCTCAGTGGCTTAACTATCTACCTGGCAAGCACAAGGTCCTAAGTTCAATCCCAGGTACAAACAAACAAACAAACAAACAAACAAACAAAGATAAAATTTGTTAAATTACATACAAGTAGGTACAAGATGGCTTAATTTTTACTTGTCAAGTGGTTGAAAGAGGGAGGATAAAAAGACTATTTGCAAAGCCCGTTGATCAACTTTTAAAAATTAGAGGATCAGGGTCGGGATATAGTTCTACTGCATAAGCACCTGCCTGACAAGTGCAAGGTCCTGAGTTTGATCAGCTGTACTGGAAAATTAACTAAATAAATAAATAAATAAAATAAAAATTAGAGGCTCAAATAAGCAATGTTAATTTTTGTAAAAATTGGGCTGGGAAGATAGCTAAGTGATCTAAGTGCCTGCCTGGAATGCACAACGACCCGAGTTCAATGCCAGGTGCAGCATGCTATGCTGGCCCCAAACCTGGTGTGGGGGTGCATGCCTGTAACCCCACTGCTGGGGAGGCTGAGACAGGAGGATCACTAGGAATCTGAGCTGCATAGTTCAAGCTGCATAGTGAGACCCTGTACCAAACAAATAAAAATTAAATTAAATTTAAAAATTGGCCAGGTGTGGTGGTTCATGCTTAAACTCCCACAGTGGGAAAACTGAGTAGGAATTTCACAGTTAGTTCAAAACCAACCTGGGCTACCTAGGAAGTTCAAGGCCAGTGTAACCTTTGTATTATGGCCCTTTTTATAAAAGATTTCTAACTATTATTCCTAACAAATATATGTCCCTATACTCCAACATTAGATAGATTTTTATTCTTAGTAAATAAAACATTATTTCTGATAAACAATGTTTGCAATCAAAGTAAAAGTGTTATCAGAAAATTGAAGATATGGAAGAATTCAATGATTAGTACAGATTAGCATTCCAATGCAGTGCAAAAGCTTTTTCTTCATATAAATACATGGGTTTCAGCTTTAAGAACTGCACACAAAGGCTGGCCAGATAACTCAGCAGATTAAAGCACCTGCTTAGGCAGACACAGGGACCAGGGATTTGATCCCTGAGTGTGCTGTACTGGCCCCAGCCCTGGTACATGCTGAGAGAGCAGATTGAGACTAGGTATAGTGGCATGTGCCTGTCATCCCAGGACTTGGGAAGCTGAAAACAGGAGGATCATTATGAGTCTGATCTATGTAATGAGACCCTGTACACCCTGTCCTAAATACATCAAAAAATAATTGGGACACAAATTATAAGCCTTTTAAAATAGGAGGAGTGGTTAATTTTAAATTTATGAACCAACACAATATCTTTTCATACATATGTACATTAATTTGGTCATGAAACACTGGTAGTCCCATGCCAATGATCAATAGTGTTGTTGGGAATAAGAAGAATGGAGATCTAGTCTTTGCATTCAGTGGGCTTATAGGACAAAGGACAATAGGGATGGAATGCGTGTTTGAGGGTGGAAAATCAATTTGCATTTTATATGAGTGATTCCTGAGTTCAACTCTAATAGGTAAACTAAAGGAGGCCATTACTAGAAGAGGATATATCAGCTTTCCCAGAATAATGTAAGCAAACCTAGGAACCAGCAGCATTATATACACTAGAACTCTGGTTTGGTGGTTCTAGGGTGAACATGACTGAGAGATCGGAAAAGCAGAAAAAGAGGTAGTGAGTGGAGCCCTTGGCAGATTTCACAGTGTGTAAGAATTTGGCTATAGATGTTGCTGACATATTTTCTAAACACTTGAGTGGCCTCATCTGATTGGACCTTTCTATAAAGCACTTAAAACTCACAAGAAATAAAAATTTGTAAGGTTAATAAGACAGGAAGAGACAAAGCCATGTTAGAGCATGTGTCTGAGCTACAGCAGTGAGTAGTAAAAGATATCAGGCTAGTTCTCAGGACTTACTGTATAGTCAGATGATGAGATAAGAGAAAACAAGGTTTCCTATATGGATTAATTAAAATAAAAAGAGGAGACATGGAGAAGAAGACATTTGTAGTTAGGAGCTGAAGTGAAAATATTATTCTGACTGGGGACCACAGGATGAAGATGATAGATCACTAAATTTTAGATATGTAGAGTTTGTATTGGCCCCACTCCCTGGTGAGCTGAGCCAGCCATGAGATCGTTTATGGTGCAATCGCCTGTAATCCCAGTGCTGGGGAGGCTGAAAACAGAAGGATCACATAGTGATCCTTCTCAGCTGCATAGTGAGACTCTGTACCAAATACATTTAAAGAAGTAAAAAGAATATTATGTGGAACTTGACTAGTTCTTGGAAATTTTGTAGAGTTCTTCAACAACAACCTTTTAGGAGTACGAATATTAAATCTTCAATGAAAAAGCAAGAATAGCTGGAACCACCTGGCACAAGCTACAAGAGTCCAGTGAGTAAAAGATAGGTCTACAAGAAAAGTCAGAGTTGTGTAAGAGTGGAAAAGAAAGGAATACTGCTGATTCAAAATCCTTGAAAGGAAAGTTGAGGCTTTACTACATGTGAAGTTTGAGGCTGAGCCCTGGAGTTATCACTTCTCTTCTTGTGTTTTATTAATAATATTTACTTTATACATCATGTTTAATTAATAAATATCTTGATTGCCAAATCTTGGTTAATACTATTATAACTTTAAATGTGATTCTCAGGCTAAGAATGGAAAATCAAATAATACAGAAAATTAACTATATCATATGTATGATACCAGTCATAAACTAGGATGGCAGTATGAGTAATTAGAATGTTTTGTCTATTTTAATAATTTTATTGAGAAAGAAGTAGCAATGAGATAATTTTAAAACAGGGTTGTAATACAGTTACAATAACTGATACATTACATGTTGTTGTCTTTGCAGTAGTTATTCCTAGTATAAGATGCAGACATAATATCTTGTCTAAACACTATTAGTTCAAAACCTGCTCAATAAAGGAATCTCTTCTAGTGGAGAGGTTGTTCAAAATCATGGAAATAGTGCCATTAGTGGTCACTGATTCAAACTAGAAGGAGTTGGAAGGAAAAGAATATTGCCTGGTTAATTAAATCTTTATTCTATGGAAAACATGATCATAGTGAAAAAAATGAACAAAGATTTATATAAAAATGATTAATTTCTGAGTAAATTCCAAATGAAAGATTTAAAGAAATGACAGAAAAATGGTTTGTAGCTTCTTTTTCTTTTAATTAATTCTGTTTTTTGATCTATATTATGTACTGGTTCATACTTGTTACTCACAGTTGGTGGTAGAGAATTTACTAGAAAACTATGGAATGATATTACCTACATTTAGACCAGGTTATGATTTATACTGCCTTGAAAGAACAGAAAACAAATGGTTTTGCACATTTTCTTGAATTGATAAATAACCAGTTTTAGGAAGTTCTTTCATGCCTTGATATCCACTGAAGTCATAAAATGCTCACTTAATGAAAAAATTAAATGTGAAGTTCAAAATAATACTGATTCATTATGGAGATATGATGTGGTTAACATCTATTAAATGGCTTATTAATTGAGTCCATAGTAACTCAGAACAAAATAATGTTGTTATATTTTTCCAGCAAGAAAAATAATAAGTAGGAGCTTATAATTAAAATAGGGGACAAAATTTCAAGAATTTTGGACTCCCCAGTATAAAGTGAACAAAGGCAGGCAGATCAGATTCCAGTCACCTGCCTGGCTGAGATTACCACAGCGTATGCCACAAGTGAATGGCTCATTCAGTATTCAGCAACATCACATCTATTATCAATCCAAGGATGTAAAAGCTTTTCACAGAGTCTTGGTATCTATTCCAAAGGAAATAGCACTACTTTGGAAAGACATTGGGTTCAAGTCATCCACTCACATGATTATGGCTAAGAATAGCATTGTATACTTATGATTCATTAGTAAAACTACTTTTGTATGAATAAGTACCATTTTTAAAGGGGGTTGGGGAAGAAAACTCAAGACTTCTAGTGTGATGGACAAACACTCTACTCTTGAGCTATATCCCAAGCCCGGCCCAGTAAGTAGTGTTTACAACAGTAATAACAAAAAAGACAGGTACTTGTGGCCTTCTTATTTTTTTATTTTAAAGAGAAAAAGATGACAGTGGGACAGTTACAATAGCAGATACATCGCAGATTGTTGTCTCCTTATTAGTTAGAGTACACGTGTGACGCTGTCTAAACAACACTAGTTAGTACCAAGGATTATTTTCAACCCTCTAAGTGAAATTCACTGTATAAGTATCTTCACAACCTTGTGTATATGTTTTTTTGTTTTTTCCCTTTCTTCCTTTTTCCTTTGTCCCATCGCAGTTTGCCTTTTCTTTTGCACAGACTTCCCAGCACAGAATATCTCTGCGATCCAATTTTCTCTTTCGATTTCACACTACGATGATCACACACACAAGGACTTAGAGCCTTCTTGCTTAGGAACCTGCCAGAGTAGCCCCTGTCCGTGCTGACCATTGAACAATGAAAAATACTAGCAGCCTTGAGCAGCACCCTCGCCTGAGTCAAGTTAATACATGTTACAATTGGAAAGATGGTTGAAGGAAAATAAAGCAGTCTTTAGTCAGATTAATTCATATTCTGTACTTTGATAACCCTGAAAGATCACTTGAACAGGATAACCATTTAAAAATTTCAATCTCTAATCTTTAAAGCTAACACTAGTGATTTAGGTTCCAGCAGTTTCTTTCAGGGATTTGGATGGCTACTAGCACAGTATCAAGAGGAAGAAGTCATTTATTCTTGTAATGTCTTTTCACATGTCCCAACATGGAAAATGAGGTACAGAATTTCAGTAAATTGTTTCTCTGGATTTTATAATCTAGATTTTCCATATTTAATTTATTAACAAAAATCCATTATATAGCTAAGCTGTAACCATTTTTATACAATGATTCAAATACGTACATTGAATTCTTATTCTTGCCATTTTTCTTTTTATCACTTTAGTCCTAAAAACAGTACATCTAATTATTATTATCAAACAAATAATTTACAAACTACCATATTTTATTTAAACTTTTGTTCAAGCATTTGGTGAGGTCAGATTATGTTACTCAATGTTAAAATAATGGTTTCCTAAATTTCATTTAAGCATTTGAGACAAACACTTTATATCACAACGTCTTCATTCAATCAAGAGGTTTCCTTTTAAAATTGCCTAGTTGTCACTGAATCCCAGCTACAAGGAATTTTGGAATATGTATAGCAGCTTAAAGAAAAGGAGAATGGGGGTCAGCCAAATAGCTCAATGGATTGAAGCACCTGCCAGCAGGCACAGGGGCTGGGGATTCGATCCCTGGGCCTGCCACGCTGGCTCCATCCCCGAGGCACACTGAGAAGGCAATTGAGACTGGGTGCGGTGGCTCATGCTGTAATCCCATCTCTTGGGAGGCTGCAAACAGACGAATCACTGTGAATCTGATCTAGTAGTGAGACTCTGAACACCCTGTAGACCCTTCCCTAAAACTACAAAAAAAAAAAAAAAAAGGAGAATATCAAACATTTGCATTTATTCTAATTTCAAATATTCACTTTTGCAATTGTAAATAGTATATAATAGTATTATGTTACTAGATAATCATGAACTGAAACACATTCTCTATTTTAGGGCTCCCTGTTTGTAGTAAGATGAGACTTTTTATCAACCGCAGAACTCCAGCATCTGTGTACATGTTGGTGTAAGTAAGCGCACATGGAAATCACATGCTTGTCTCCTTTGACATTTCTGCTTTGGCACAAATTTTATCAAAGCATTTAGTAAGTGTGTATTTATAGAGCAGTAGTTCATTTTTTTATGTGCAACTGGGGAATCGAACAAGTCTCTTGCTCCTGTCAGGCAAATGCTTATTTTACTGAGCCATCTCCCCAGCCCTAGAGCAGTAGTTCTTTCCATTCAGTATATTTATGATTTAATATTACCAGTTATTTATGCATTTTCTTCTTTATTAATTTTCTACTTGGTTCTAACAAATTTATGATGTTCAGTCTATAGTACTATCAACCTTACTCTTTTATTTGCTTATGTATTTGGTTCAGGGTCTTGCTTTGTGGCTTGAGCTAGCAGAAACCCTTCTGTCTCAGCCTACCCAGTGCTGGAATTGCATGCATGTGCCACCATGTCCGGTCTCAGTGTCCATTTGGCACAGGGCATGGTGGTACTCAACCTGCAACATGTGGTACTGGAGGGGTCAAATCCCAGTCCTTCCCCTTCCAAACAGGTGCTTAGACTGTTAAGCTATCTCCCTAGCTATCAACCTTAAAATAATATTATTCTTCAATATATTTCTTTTTCTAAGAAGAAAGTTCTTTCCCAATAATCCATTTAATTCACATAAATGGAAAAATTATTCACTATAATGCAGTAAAATATAGCATACATGGATATCCCATCTCAGGCTATTCATTGGTTCATGAATTTAAATATATATTCCTCAGCTTTCTCTACTATCTCGACTAAGGCTCTAAGGACAACAGATAGGTTTGAGTTTTCCACCTCAACTAGGAAAATTAGTACCCAAAGTGCATTTTGTAAAATGCCTCTTCTCCTTATTTCTATTCTTCAGAATTAGAAACTGTAATACTCTACACTTTTTCTAATATACTATAACCCCTTTACTATATCTCATTTGACACATAAGTATCTTAAAGAACTTCAGAAAGCAGTTAATAAATCTATAATTTAATTTTACTCAGCTTCTCTTAGGTCCATAAAGAGAAATGCTCTCCATAGCAACACACACAGACACACAGACACACACACACACACACACACACACACACACACACACACACACACACACTATCTGGTCTTAAACTATTTCTATGTCTTCAAAAAATATGTTTCAGAGGTGCAGAGCTCTTACAGTGACCAGTAGCAGAGACCTTTGAAGTGTAACCCTGAAGAAATCCATTAAGGATATAAAAGAAATAAATGTAAAAAGTGGAGTTTATAATTCTTGCAAAGTCGATGCCAAATGCCCTCCTCTTCTCGGTGCTTCCAATGACTCTCTTACTAAACAGAGTTGAATTATTCTGGGCTCATGGAACTTCCCCTCCTGTCCTTAATCCTGTTTTGGTCAAGCAGTGTGGTTTTAGCCTGCAGAATTATAGAATAGGTCTAATATGACTTTATATAAGTTCCTTCAGTTAATTGTCTTTTATTTTTAGAATTTGGGGACCTTTAATGAGAAAAAACAGGGGTCACACATGAAGATTTCACAAATCTTAAAGTTAAGTGTAGGCAACAGTTATAAAAATCTTGGATCATATTAACATATATCACAGGGAAATTTTACAAACAGCTATTTTGTTTCATTCAATATATTACTAATATTGTGTATATCTTTACAAATATTCCCTGCATTATTTACCCATCAGTGTCTTAAATTATTTTAAGTGGTTAAACATGTCCAAGAAGAAGAATTCCTTTTCATAAAACATTTAAATCAATCGAGAGTTTATGAACTACCAGTGGCCCGTTGATGGCCACTATTGGCAAACAAAGTTTTATTGAAGCTTAGCCATGCTATGTGTTCATGCGTTTTTCATTTGTTGTTTCCATGTTACAGTACAAAGTATTTACAACTCACACCGTATGTATGAAAGACTCTACATTATTAAGGCCAAGATATGTGGCTCATTACAGAAAATTTCTCAACCCCATTGTTATGGTTTGTGTCTAGTTGTCCCTCCAAAGCCTCATGTAAATTATGGAGCAGATCAAACTGGAGGAGCAACGAGTGGTTTGAGGGGCAGGGCCAGAGGTCTAGGGGTGGGGCCAGAGAGGTGCCAACCTTTAAACTGTCCAGTCTGTGCTTTCTCAGAGAGGTGGAGACGGTCATCCTGGACACGGCAGCACCCCAGCCTCTCCTCCAGAAACTCTGTGCTAAATAAACCTTTCCTTCCCTCATTTTGAGTGTCAGGTATTTGTACCACCAAGGAGAAAAGAGTAACTAATACACCCAGATATACAAGAAGTAAATTGGTTTCTGTGATCATAACCAATCACTTATTTGCTATTACATCACTTACAGTAATTAGGCTTTGAAGTTCCAGTTCTGTATTCATCAAGTTTACCTGCCTTAGACTATCTACATGCTCATTGGTATTTTATACATTGAAGAGTATGTTTTTATAAGTGAAATTCTACATAAGACACTCTTTCGTGATATCAAATATTGTCTTTGTGATTCCTTTAGTAACACTTTGCCAAACATTTTACCAACTTCAAAATTTTTTTATGTGATCAATGAAAATTAGCAAGAATCTCATCAAGAGCAGAATTGCCAGAGCCGGCGATATAACTCAGTGGACTGAGCACTTGCTTATGTAAGCACAGGGACCAGGTTTCGATCCCTGGCATTGTACACCACCCCGACCTGACCCCAGGTACACTGAGCTGGCAATGGAGTCCAGGCATGGTGGCACATGCCTGTAATCCCAGCACTAGGGAGACAGAAATCAGGAGGTTTAAAATGAGTTTGAGCTGTGTATTGAGACACACACACACACAGAGAGACACACACACACACACATACACACAATAGCAGGATTACCATTGAGTTTTTGATTCAGAAGTCCTACAAAAACAGAAAAAACTCCATTTCTTTCACATGCTCCCTAGAAACATCTTTCTCACGTTCAGTCCTTCAGTTAAATGTTGTTTTCCTGAGGAAATATTTACTTTGCTGATTTTTTATTCAATTCTAGTTATTAGGAGAACACAATCAGACCCTAAAAATGAAAAAGACAGGTGTTCAGGCAACCATGAGAAATTTAAATGGCTTGATTACTTCTCTGTGGTAGATGATTTGTTTTATTGTCTGAAATAACACAATTACATTGTGTGTTCCTTTCATCTATAGTTACATTAAAAAGAAGATACAGGAATAAATTGAGTTGGTTTCAAGCACATTTTGTATAATAACTACAGAGGATGGAAAGTTGGCAGGCCAGATGAAATGCGCTCAAAATTCACTACGACAAATATTTAACATTTTAAGAATTCTGACTTGACATATATTTCCATATGCCTTCTAAGTGCTTTTGAACATGTTCCAAATTTCCATTTAGAATAATGAAGATTATGAAAATTCTTCTTTAGCCAGTATGCCAAGGGTATAGATAAGAAAATATCCTATGCACATCATTTCTTATAAATATTTCTGTCTTTGATTCTATTTAAGTGTCTCACTCATTCTTTCTTAATTTTGACAGTGAATAGGTACATCTTGTAAACTTTAAAAAAATGGTGATATTCAAGCCCTAGGCTCATGTAACAGATTCTGAATGAGC
The DNA here is from genome assembly GCA_004027165.1 of Ctenomys sociabilis. Lineage (NCBI taxonomy): Eukaryota > Metazoa > Chordata > Mammalia > Rodentia > Ctenomyidae > Ctenomys > Ctenomys sociabilis. The sequence continues at coordinate 62,293 of PVKA01006081.1, read as the reverse complement.
CAGTCCTGAGAGGGTAAAGTAGCAATGTACAGGGCCAGAGAATACATAGAGAATCGTAATGTACACTAGAATTGAATATGGCTAGTCTGAAAACCAACCATTATAGACAGACCCCACATAATGGCAAATCCAAGACACTGCTCATTGTAGTGAAGCGTGAAATTTCTGGTGGAGATTGGGATGAATTTGAGGCAGAAAAAGCAATACACAGAAATTTAGTTTCTATCATTACATACGAGCAAATGACTAGAAATTATTTTTTATTCTAAAATAATATGTATACTTAAAACAACTCTGTGGCAATATAAATACATGGATACCATTTGACATATGATTTTCTGCTCAACCTGTATTTAATGATGGCTTCATAAATATAGATAAAAATAAAATATTTTACTTGTGAAATACATAGCAATCATTGTCAACCCTGTGCTTTTGTCATGAGGATTACTGTGACTATAATAATCTGCGAAGTTAGGAATAGTCAGTGCTTTAAATTTGAGAGTAGAGATGAATACAGGGTATAGGAATAACGAATGTTCTTATTTACCATTTGTGGTCATATTTAAGAACGAATAGTCATTTTCTTTTCCTGGGATTAGAAACTTAAAAGCTTCATTGAAGAAAGGAAGCTGAATTTCATAGATAAATAGTCAAGGGGCCTTGCTTTCATATATTTCTCTTAGGGCAGAGGAAGACAAGGGGAAGGCAGAATGCAGATTTCCACATTCAAATTTAGCAATGTTGTCTCAGTTTGTAATTTGATTGCTGAGTGTTTCAGGTAAAGCATACAGTGATAACAATATCTCCTGGAGGTCATAGACTAACACCTCTTAAATAATATTTTTGTTTCACAAATTCAATTAAATGAATTCCAAACTCTCATATTTTGTTGTCTTCTCTTTTTATTTTATTTATTTTATTTATTTTTATTTTATTGAAATACAAATGTCAATCAGACAGTTTCAAAACACCATAACCATACAGAGTCGATGAAATAATACATTGCAAACTGTTTTCATAACGTTTTGGTATTGTACAAGGTGCATACATGATATTATATTTACAGGTTTTTATACAGCTGAATTATATCAAAGATTGAATAATTATTTACCTA
>PVKA01006081.1:0-61076 GCA_004027165.1 Ctenomys sociabilis | reverse complement strand
TTCCTTCAAGGTCAGCGAAGACTCAGGACATAGGAGAACCTGTACTGCAATATCATGAGACTCAGGTGAGCTCCAAATTTTCTGAGCAAGGAGATTGTGGAGCCACAGAGGAAAGAGATTGAAGTTCTATAGTGTGCCTGGGGAGAGTCACATGAAGAGAAAACTTTTTCTCAGGCTCTCACAGAGAGCATTCTGGTCAAGTATTGGCCGTGACTCATCCACATGGATGACACAGACAAAGGAACTACAGAATAATGTACAGGACTACAAGATAAACCCAGAGAAGACTTCAATGACCACATAGGAAATATAAAGTTCATGTGTTGGTATATAAGTTCTGATCTACCTAGGTCTTAACCATCCAGGAGAAAAGTATAAAAGTATAAAAATGAAGTATACATCGTGAGCCCATAATATTAAGCTGAGCTGTAAATGGATATGGTCGACAATTTCTTTGAATAACTCCATATGGTTGCAGAATGCTGGACTGTGTTGGATTGTGGTGTCGAGTTCAAGCACATAAGGTGGTTGAATGTCTTCTCTTTTTAGAAAATGAATGTAGGATCCCTCCTTTTCTAAAAAAAAAATCCTTGATTCTCATGTTTTCCTTTTTTATTACTCTTTTTTTATATTACAGATTTAATACTTAGTGAACAAAACTGAAGACTTGATATCATACAAAGCTACATAAAGATTACATTTGTTACTGCTAATTTGCTCCAGGTCACCAACATTAGAAGTATAATTTTTATCTTTCTACATGATTTTCGGAAAATACATTTGCGGTACTTCATGCGGGTCTTCCTCAAAGGAAGTTAGTGTGTGCACAGAGCACATCTTCATTCTTCTGTCATCACTTTCCCCTCCCCTCCCTCCATCTCTTGGTCTTCTTCCCTTTTACAAAGTTTTATCTTCTATTTCCTGTTATCTATCTTTTATTTTGTTATTAGATTCACTCATGTTTTTTTTTCCCCATGGAAGAGTTGCCATGCAATATTTCAACTCATGTGTCTAACTTACTTTACTGAACATTATTATTATTTTTCTTTTGTCTTTTTGAGACAGGGTCTCACTATGCAGTTCAGGCTGGCCTTAAGCTCATTTTGTAGCTCAGGTTGGTCTTGAACTCACAACAATCCTCCTGCCTCAGCCTCCCAAGTGCTGAGATTATGGACATGTACCACCATGCCCAGCTCTTTTACTGAACATTATGTTCTCACGTTGTATTCATTTTTCCTAAAATTTTCTCCTTTTTGCAGCATAGTAGTACTCCATTGTGAATAAACACTGCATTTTGTCTACTCAGCTTGTGCTGCTTGCACTCTTTAGGACTTTGCTTTCGTTTCCTTTCTCTACCCCACCCCCTAAAAAGAACAATACTTGACTAAACAACTAAACACACAGTTCTTTAAGGTACACTAACAGGTGAGGGCCTTAGGATTGGAATGAATCTTGCCCTGACACATCACTACAAAGGAAGCAACCTAGGATTGGAAACCTCAGTTTCCTCAGTTAAAAAAAAAGTGAGAATAATAGGCTGATCACATCAAGAGAGGTTCTGAGGATGAATGAAAGGTGAAGTATATAAGACACTGAGCGGTGTTAAGGTACTGAAGCAATCATAAATAAAAGTATGATTTGATTACCAATGATATTTAACATTTATTAACTCAGATTTTATTTTATATTAATTTTGTTGACAAAGAAGTAGCAATGAGACAGTGTGAAAACAGGTTAGTAGAACAGTTACAATAACCAATACATCACCTATTATTGTCTTTGCAGTAATTATTCATAGTACAAGATGTAGACATGATTATCTTGTCTAAACGCTATTCGTTCTGGGCTGAGGAGATACCTCATTAGAATAAGCTCGTGCCTAGCAAGTGCAAGGGCCTGAGTCCAATCCCCAGTACTGCAAAAAAGTAAAAATAAAAAATAAAAATCAACACCATTAGTTCAAACTTTCTTCTCATTAAACTAAAAGTAGCTGTATATCTATGCTAACTATTTTGTAGATAGATAGATAGATGATAGATAGATAGGTAGATAGATAGATAGACATAGATATATATTCACTATAAAATGGTTTTTCATTTATATCCCCCCTTTTTGCTTAATTTTATTAGAGATGGGTCTTGCTTTATGTTGGTCTTAACCATGCAGCAAAAAGTATAAAAACGAGGTATAAACAGTGAAGCCACATTAATACGATGAGCTGTAAAAGGCTCAAGTCAACAATTTCTGACATTGCCAGTCCTGCAGATAGCCCACTAATATTACAGACTATATTGGATGTCTTTGCTGAATTAATGTACCTACAATAGATGAACAGCAATGGAATACCCATCTCTAATTCAGATTTTAAAGAAACTAAAAAGTTTCTAAGCTGTTATGCTCTGATCTGCACACACACACAAAATATTTTGCAGTGTGCTAAGTAAGAGCCAGCATCCACAGGACATGAGCGGAGTCAGGGGCAACCCACAAGCTTCAGCCAATTGCTTGATTTAAGTAGAATGTGAAAGGATGAATTATAATTATCTTGTGTAAAAGTAGAAATCAGTGCTCCTAGCCCTGGACAGTGAGTATGTTTCAGATATTTTATTGACAAGAGGGAAGCTGGATATAAGCGGAAAAGGTAATGTGACAAGCCGCCTGAACACATAAGCAGAAACTCCGAGAAAGCAGTAACCTCCAGATCCTCAGTGCAGCGCTCAATCTGTTCATTTACTCATGAACCTGTCTCCCTTCAGGACATAGATAGACACCCACTGTTAAAGTAGTACAAATATTGTATTCCATGAAACTGGTTATGTATCTTTCTCTCAATACTGAGTATGTTGTAGAGCAAGTTCTCAAAAAATATGAAAATAGAAAGACAGGCAGATGGAAGAATAATTGGATATTTCAATAACAAGTGTGATACCTTCTGTAAATTTCTATGTCTTTAGTGTTTGTGTTGTAGGCAGCGGAGTGAGATAGAAATATTTTTAGTCATTCAGGCAGGGCCAGGCCCTTTAAAGATAGCACAAGAAACAAGATGTCTGCAATTCTGGAAGTGATGGAGGCTCCTGCTGTGAACCAAACAAAAGCTAAAAGAGTAGCACCTGGGATTGACCCAAGTGAGTCACTAACCCAAACCCTCAACTGGAAGAGACCCTGTCCTGTATTCATGCCTGCTTACTGTGTGACTCGCTTCCTTATTTGGTCCTGGGCCTAATCAGTTTTACCTGAGCAATGGTGCTTGCTGTCCCATTGGTTGACTACAGTTTTGTCCCACCCCACATCCACCTAAGCGAGACCTCTTGTTCTCTACCTTAGCCCCGCATAGTTTTGCCCTATAAAAGTCCCTAAAAGAGACAGCTTCCTGGGCAACCCACTTAGGCCCACCTTCTATCCTACTCCGACAGAAGCTTTTCTTTCCAATAAAGTTTTATCCTCAACCTCTGTTTATTCCTAGAATTCATTCTTGGAATTTAGAGAACACGAATTCATCTAAGGTCATGTTGGGAGTTTTACTTCCCTGTATCATTTGGACAGGATATCATGTCTGCATCTTGTACTACGAATAACCACTAGAAAGACAATATGCAATGTATTAATTATTGAAACTATTCTACTAATTGGTTTTGAAAGTATCTCATTGCTTTTAATTTTTCAATAAAATTAATAAAAAAATTATGTGTCTTACTAAAAAATTCTATATAAACTCACACAGGATGTCTCCGAAAACTCATCTTTGATATGAGTGAGAATATTTCTAGATAATTAAATGTCACTGGGTTTACTCCTTTCTAACATGGGGATTATACACATTCTTATAGTTTGTGTATTACTTGTATTGTGGGCATGTATGAAATTTTCCCAATATTACATTATTACTATGAAATTTTTATAAAAATAAAATAGAATGGCACGATGTATGACAAGTTGAGATTTACAGAGAATTGTTACTGATTACCAAGGGATTAATAATTAATGAGTGAATGATTATCATGAATAGATGACCCAGTCTTTATAATTTTAAAGGGAGGAGGCCACAATTCTCTCTATCACAAATCCAGAATTTCTGGTGAAGAGTAACTAGTTGTACAATTTTCCTACTGGGTTTCAGAAGACTGTCATGGACCAAATCTGTCCTCTTTTCCACTGACTTACGTAGCTCATGGCAATAGAAATTTTATAGGAATTTGTTTTTCACTCCACTTAGCTTAATACCTTTATAATAACCTTGATTTTGCCTCTTGCCTCATAAACTTTAAAATAGTCATTGTTATCTTTCTTTGTACCAAAGAAAGTATTGTAAATTCTCATTGTATTTAATCTCGAAGAATGCAAAGCCAATCTGCTCATCTAAGATTATGTTAGCACCGTACTCTCTGCTGTGCATAGAGTAAGCTCTCCAACTGTAGATATTTAGCCATAAATGAATAAATAAATATGAAATATATTCTGTATTTCTTGCCATCACATGTACTAATCTTTAATGGGAAAAATATTTGCCACCAGAGTTCACAGAAATAGACATTTAAGATTTTATTCTCATAGGGAAAGTCTTAGGTATGAACTCATGCAATCAACCAGACCAGGCATTCTGACGTGAGTAGATTTATCCGGGGCACTGAGCGGGCTGCCTATCTAGCGGACCAAGACAGCAGTGAACAAAGGGGCAGCAGGAGACTTTGTAGGATCTTTTGGGGAGGATGATCTCTAGCTAGAACAGCTGAGGAAGAGCTGATCTTGGCAGGGCTACCTGGTCTGTAGGGGACCTTTAAGGTTAACAAAGGAGAGTTTCATGGTTGGTTGCATAGGTCAAAGTCAAGTGCATCTGTTATGCAGATTTGGGCTTGCCTCTGTGTGGGGATAAGGAAGAGAGTTTCCGGGTAGGGTGCCTAAAAATCTTTGAATCCTGACCTATCAAAAAATAGTTTTAAGGGGCCAAGGAGATGGCTCAGTAGAATAAGTGCTTGTCTGGCAAGTTCAAGGGCCTGAGTTCAATCCCCAGTTCTGAAAAATAAACAAACAAAAAATAGTTTTAAAAATGTCTAAATTGGGCTGGAGAGATAGCTCACTGGGCTAAATGCCTGCTTAGGCAAGCACAGGGACCAAGATTCTCTCCCCAGCAGTACATGATTCCGCTGGTCCTGCCCCCCGGGTGCTCTGGGCTGGCCACTGGATCTAAGTATGGTGGTACACATCTGGAATCCCAGTGCTGGGGAGGCTGAATACAGGAGGATCACTATGAGCCTGAGCTGAAAAGGGAGACCCTGCACCAAATACATAAAAGAGAAAGACTGAAAATGTCTAAATTAGTTAAGTGAAGATGTTTCAATAAAATCTCAGAAGAATAGTATGCATTTATAATGGGAAAATACTTTTTAATTATCTGGAATGGCAGAATATTTTTTCTTTTGTGACTCAGACTCTAGGCAGGGCTCCTTACATAGTGGTTATTGCATGAGCAATGATTTTAGGAACAAGGAAAGCTTTTTTTCTCAAGCACAGAGTCTATCTGGAAGCATTTAACTTTAGTTCGACTTTTCTTTTTGCTCAAGTGAGGAAAAGTACATACCCCATTATGCTAATGAAATCACCAAAAAATCTTTCTAGCTTCGCGTTGTGGGGTATTCACAGTATGGAAAGATTACTGCTTAATACCATTCTTGGACTATCTATAAGAGCTCTTTGATTTTAAGTTAAGTGCTTTGAAGATTCTCAATATGAGCAGAACCGAGTGTATTTAATTGTATGTGCCCTTTATTGCTATTTATAAAATCTGTCAGCCTCTGTTTTCATATTTCATTAATCTTTTTGTTTTTGTGGTTGACAGTTTTGGTTTTTTTATGTATCTCTTCCAATCCTTTCTTGAAGGAAAATAGTCATAATTGTTGGGTTCATATTTAAAAAGTATGTGTATGAGATTGCTTTTGAAATGGAGCAGAATTAAATGATTGTTCTTCATTTATTTGAACAATTAACATACGCATGTTTACCCTTCACATTCATAGCACTTGCCAAAAGAGTACTAATGGAAATCTATAAAACATATTGAAGCAGAGATTATGGGATGGCAAAATGGGTGGGCAGTTGGGCATGCCCTGTCAGTCCTTGAGATGCAAGACACAGACACAGAAAGGCTTCCAAGTCCTGCACCTGGCACCAATCAAAGAACGCTATTTTTAATTCTGCCAAAATCACGTAGGGTTGTGTCAGAACAGCTTACATCTGATGTTAGAATGGAGGGCAGGAAAATGGACGTCTTTCACCCCACGACGACTACAAGCCTTTTTCTAGGCATACTCTGTATGCCAAGGACCATATTCCTTGTCCTACCTATAGTACTTTCAACAAATGTTCAACCTCACAATGTTGTTTCCTGTCTAATTCTTTGTTCCAGATAACAACAGCCTGGAGATTTTGCCTGGGATGAGCTTAGCTCCACAGAACCCAGGATTAATTTGCTTTAAAAATATATTTTGTCTCCCTCCATTCCAATGTGTGCACTTTTACAGACTGGAAAGCAGGTATGAATTTACTTTTCTTGGTCTCCTTGAAAGTGGTAGCTTCAGGGGTTGCGTTAAAGGCTTCTCACCTTCTACTCTTTTCTGATCTATTTGACTCTGCCAAGATCCACCAAGATCTAAACCTCCCAATTCTTCTGTACTGCCTGCTATCCATCTTGCTGCCTTTGTCTGGCTTAAGTAGACCCAGAATATTGTGGGGAAAAGGGCTGCGTGCAGGGTAACTGGACTGTGAACTAAATTGTGAAAAGAGTTTGTTTGGGATGAAATGTTCTTTGACCCTATATTTTTCTTGCTCCATGAAAAGCAAAACTGAAAGAAGAAGAAGGGATTAATGAATCTTTAGATACTGGCATAGTCTCTCTTGACTCATGAATAAAGAAGGAATGTACAGTATAAGGGAAAGCACATAGACATCAAAGTGAGCAGGAGATTCAAATCTTAGGCTCTTCTTGGAACAATAACTCTGGTTGAATTACCCAAATTGTCTGAACTTTGTCTTATTGTTTATACATGCCTGTTCTGCTATAAATTTGGTGTGTGATTATCTTGGTCTTAACCATCCAGCAGAAAAGTATAAAAATGAGTTATAACAAGTAAAGCCACATTAGTATGCTGACCTGTGAAAGCCTCAAGTCAACAACTTCTGACATTGTCAGGCCTGCAGATAACCCACTACTGTTATGGACTACTGGACTATATTGGATTATTCTGTTGAATTCATATACCTATATTTAAATGGCAAGGGAATACATTTCTCTGACAGAACAAAACAAGAGTGGGGATACAAATGAAGGACCATTTTTTTTATCTGTATATACAAAATACTAAGGATAGATCTATAGCTACTTTGTCTTAATTCAATGAAAAAAAAGATTTGTACTAGTAGTGTTTGGACAAGATATCATGGCTGCATCTTGTACTATGAATAACCACTACAAAGACAACAAAATGCAATGTGTTAATTATTGAAACTGCCCTACTAAAAATATAAAATAAAATGAAACACACACACACACACGCACACACACACAAGATACTAGACACAAAACATTAGCACAATACTAATGCCAATATTTTTACGATTTTGTAACAAGCACAAAGTTATTAGTAAATGAAGGAAGCCCAAAATTGTGCCTTATATAGGGAGGGGGCTTACAAAGTGTTATGAAAATACCAATTGATTGCTTTGGAAAAAATGGAAGTGAATATAGTTTAAATTTTTTGTGCTATATTATAAATGGACATTATGGTTTCTGTCTGGATGTCCTTCTAAAGCCTCAGGAACTTTTTGATGGAGCTTTTGAGGAGGTAGCTCACTGTAGTTCATGGTTGAGTCATGGTTAATGCTAGGGTTAAATGTCCTGGGATTGTGGGTGGGTGATGGCTGGATCAGGCCACTGATTAGACTGGCACCGCCCTAGTCCCAGCAGCCTGGGTGGAAAGAGGCTGCCTTCCTCCTCAGCTCTTGTTGCTTTTGCTGTCTTCTACCAGCATGAGCTAGTGTGACACCCACCTTGGAGCTTTGATTATGGACTGAACCCCCTCAACCTGAGCTAAATAAACCTTTTTTCCTTTAACCTTGAGTGGCAGGTACTTTGTCTCAGTGAGATAAAAGTAGCTAAAATACTAGTTAAAGTCAGGACCACAAATGATAAACTGAGTTGAGAGGTGGCTGGCAGCCATCCTTGTCTTGGTCCCTGAGATAGAATGGAATGAGGAAAGTCCTAGTTTTTTCTTTGTTTTTCTGTTTTTGTTTTGTTTCTCTGGTCACAAATGAAAGCTCTAGGGCCAGCCAAATAGCTCAGCAGACTAAAGTGCCTGCTTAAGCAGAGAGCAGCAGCAGGGATTCAATCGATGGCAATTTCGACGGGGCATTGTGGCGTGTCGCTATAATCCCAGCACTTGGGAGGCTGAAAACGGGAATCATTATGAATCCAATCCGTGTAGTAAGACCCTGTAGACTCTGTACTAAATACATATAAAAATATTTAACTGTTTTGGAAAAAAGAAATATATATATTTCTTTTTTCAAAAAAAAATATATATAGAGAGAGAGTTCTGGTTATGTTTTGTGCCAGGAACTTTCTCTAAATGACTTTAAATTAGCTACATGCAATATATACATTTGCATTCACACTTTGGAAATAAGCAGCCAGGTTTGGCATAAGAGTAAGTTAGAAGGCAGCCTCAGTACGAGGACTAAAGTGCAGGTAAAACTGCAAACTGCGTCCTTCTATGCACTGAAACCTTCAGGAAATTTATAGAGGAGTGAAGATAAAACTTTACTAAGTCATACAAATAAGAAATAATTCAATCAATAATTGCATTTATTACTGGAGAACTCAGTTCTTGGCACAGAAGTGATAATACTGTCTCTTTGCAAGGCTTTATTTTCAACTTAAAATATATTCTGCTAGGGAATGACTCACTTTCCCCTATTTGTACCCCAACAAATTATTTAAGAAAATAAATCCATCACTAATGTTCACTTTAAAATTGAACATTAATGATCAAAAGCATAGAGGGTACTTCTTAAAATTCAGATTACTAGGGATAATAAATTTAATTTGCTGTCTGTAATGCTTAGAAATCTAAATTCTAATGGTCAGCCAAATAATTCAGTGAACTAAAGTGCATGAAAGCAGGTGCAGGGGCCAGGATTTCAATCCCTGGGTCCGCCTTTCTGGCCCCACACCCAGAGAAGGCTGAGATAGCAATTGAGACTGGGCATGGTGGTACACGCCTGTAATCCCAGCTCTTGGGAGGCTGCAAACAGACGGATCACTGCAAGTCCAATCTAGTAGTGAGATCCTAAACACTCTGAAGATCCTTTCCTAAATTACAAAAAAAAAAAAAAAAAAAAAAAAGAGAGAGAGAGAGAGAGAGAAAGAAAGAAAAAAGAAACTGAATTCTAAAAAATAACCCAAGATACTTTTTTTGTGTGTATGTGCTACTGCGGATTGAACTCAAGATCCTGGGTTTGCCAGGTAGGAGCTTATTCTACTGAGCTATCTCTCTGGCCTCTCCAAGACACTTCTTATTCATACTTACTTTGACTCTTGAGTCTCACTGCCTTCACTGGCTCAGGGAAATATCCCATCTGCTGTTTTCTATTTATTATTGTTTTAAAAGTGCTTGTTTTATTTTTTTTAAGCACAGGGTCTCCCTGTATAGTTCAGGATGGCACTGAACATGCTTATGTACCCCAAGTTGGCCTTGAACTCGTGGTGGAACTCCTGCCTCAGTCTCTGAGAGCTGGGACTCCAGGTGTGCACCACCATGTCCAGCTCCATGTGTTCTTTTATTAACTATTCTTAAAGGGATTTTAGTTTCTCAGCTAACCTGAAGTCCTCACCAGGAAAATTATTCTATTTTCAACAGGAAGTTCAAGGAAACATGCGAATTTAGAGTACAGAAGATCTTCTGCATTAGGTACTGGGGATTGAACTCAGGACCTCGTGCTTGACAGACAAGGATTTATTCTACTGAGCTCTCTCTCAGCCCAACTCTGTTTTTCAAAGGTTAAGTGATTATTAGCTCAGTGCTAGGTACTGGGCTTTGAAGTCCAAGTAGAGAGGACAAAAATAAGATGGAACATTTGTTTACACACAGCTTGAAGACAAAAAAAGAGATCACTGAATAATGAACCATTCCAGTAACAGGGAAACACACACATGTAACAACAGCAACAACAAAGCTAAAGAAAGAAAAAGGAAAGAAAAAGAAATTGAGGGAACTTCTGTTTGCATGTGTGGAGGAGTATGGTTATTTTTTTCCTTTTTTTTTTTTTTTTTTTTTTTTTATAAGCAATGAGGTTTTGTACTGTTACCCACAAAATTCCCTAGCAGGAAAATTGGAAGATGATAGGTATAATTTGATTTGTAATAAGCTTTGCACTGGATTTATTGATTATTGGTGCTAATGACTTGCTTTGTTAGTTTTGCTTTGACTTCTATATCCCAGCTCACACACTTCTTTTTAATCCACAGTAGGCAGCAACAGTCCTCCTGAATCGAAAGTTCCTCCAGCTTTCATGAGGGCATGAACAGAGAGTGCTTCCATAAGCATCTCCGATTTCAGAGCTCTCTGTAAGTACCAGCATTTGACAGGCCCCCTCTGCTTGCTTCTTACTTTTTGATCAACTCATCCCTAGTTTAGACTGATATCTGGCTGAGTTGGGGTCTGTTTGATCTTGGAATAAGAGTGCAACAGTAAATAAATATCCCACAGAGCCTTTTAGGTTTTATCTAGGTGAAAAATCTCTTTTATCATCAGAGTTCTTTGATGTAGATGACCCTTTGGTCTTTTGATGTGCCAAATGCTCCAAATAGAAGAGAGGCTCAACAAACTAGCAAATTCAATTTTGGGTTTGTTGAGGTGAAGAACTAAATGGCATTTAGGTAACTGTAAACGACATGTTTGAAAAACAAGGCTCCAGTTCTCTCTTCTATTACCATCTCAAATTGCTCTATAAGGTGATGAATGAGAAAATGGTTGAAGATTGCTTCCTTTTCTTCCTTTCTTTTTTGAAATTGTATTTAGTACAGGACTTACAGGGTCTCACTGCACAGATCGGACTCGTAGTGATCCTCCTGCTTTCAGCCTCCGAAGTGCTGGGATTATGGGCAAGTGCCACAACATCCAGTCTTAATTACCTTCTCATCATGTATCATGGGCGGGGCTGGCACTAAACACTGATGGCGGAACTCTGGTGCCAGTGACTGCCTAAGCAGTCACTGTAATGCCCTGAGCTATCTGGCTGGCCCAAAGATTTCTTTTCTTTTTTCTTTCTTTCTTTCTTTCTTTCTTTCTTTCTTTCTTTCTTTCTTTCTTTCTTTCTTTCTTTCTTTCTTTCTTTCTTTCTTTCTTTCTTTTTCTCTCTCTCTCTTTCTTTCTTTTTTTTCTCTCTCTCTCTTTCTTTCTTTCTTTCTTTCTTTCTTTCTTTCTTTCTTTCTTTCTTTCTTTCTCTCTTTCATCTCTCTGTCTGTCTTTCTTCTTTCTTTTGTCACAGTAACTCTGAAAATTCTCCTTCATGCATTTTCTTTTAAATACATAATATGCTTAAGTCTCAGTGTTGAACCAAGTTCAGTTTAGGAACCACTCAAGATTTATTTCTAGTGAGCCTTTTTAGTTTGTTTTTGTCTTATACCTCACTTTTATTTAATTCATAGTGAAAAACAAAATACAGATGCTCCCTATTGATAATGGAGTTATTTTCTGATGAACCTCCCCAAATTGAAAATATCCTACTTAGGAAATATAGTTGGTACAGCTACCCTACAAAACACAATTCCTTAGCAACACAGCACACTGTAAATAACCAGCTATTTATTTCCATGATATCACTGTTTCTGGGGTATACAGAGCTACTTGTAGCTGCTCACCATCACAGAGGATCAGAACATATATTACAAACCAAGGAAAAGATCAGAATTCAAAATCTGAGGTATGGTTCCTACTGAACACACATCACTGTCACATCATTGTAAGGAGAGAGGGAAAAATAACCTGTCCCATTTTAAGGCAGGGACAGTGTTTAATATGTGTTTTATTTATTTATTTATTTATTTATTTATTTATTTTTTATTTTATTGAAATACAAATATCAATCAGACAGTTTTAAGACACCTTAACAAGACAGATTTCTATAAATTAATACATTGCAAACTGTTTTCATACTGTTTTGGTATCGTACAAGGTGTATACATGATATTATACTTACAGACATTATTATAGCAGTTGTCTCTTATCAGTAAATTAAGAGTGTAGCTGTTTACTTATCTTATTTTTTATACCTGAATTATGTCAAAAATTCAATAATTATTTTCCTAGTGGGTGACCATTGTACTAGAAGCCGACATAATATCCTGTCCAACCACCATTAGTGCAAATCTTGCCTCTCATAGGATTATGTAGAAGCACAGTGTTATCTATCCCAACTGTACTGTCTATACACACACATCATGATTTTTTTCTTTCTATACCCCTTCTTTTGTCTATACCTGTCAAAGGTGGGCACTCCATTGTCATTCAACTAACTTAGGTGCTTGAACTTGACAACACAATCCAACACAGTCCAGCATTCCACAACAATAGTGAGTTATTCAAAGAAGTTGTCGACCATAGCCATTTACAGCTCAGCTCAATATCATGGCCCCGTGATGTATACTTCATTTTTATACTTTTCTGCTGGATGGTTAAGACCTAGATAGAGCAAGACCTATATACCAACACATGTACTTTATGTTTCTTATGTGGTCAGTGAAGTCCCCTCAGGGTTTATCTTGTAGTCCTGTACATTATTCTATAGATTCTTTGTCTGTGTCGTCCATGTGGATGAGTCATGGCCAATGCTTGACCAGTTTGCTCTCTGTGACAGCCTGAGAGAAAGCCTTCTCTCCATGTGACTCTTCTCAGGCACACCATAGAACTTGAATCTCTTTCCTCTGTGGCTCCACAATCTCCCTGCCCAGAAAATTTGGAACTCAACTGAGTTTCATGATGTCACAGCACAGGTTCTCCTATGTCCTGAGTTCTAGCTGACCTCAAACGGCCACAGCCAAAATGCTGGCTGTCCCCGTGGCTCTTCTATTTCACTTCTCAGCCTTTTGTTTTATTTTTTTTTTACCTGCATTTTACATGTTTATTAGCAGTCACTGTAACAGGTATATGTTATGGAGAAATATGAGATGCATAGCATTCAGGCATAGAGACCCAGTAGTAAGGTTGGACATGCTGGCCTAATGAGAGGAGAGAGGGAGAGTAGGGAGAGGTATGAAAAAGATGGAAAAAGGAAAGAACAAAGCACACTCGCTAGAAGCCATTGATTTTGCCAATATTTAATGGCATGGATATTATGATGGTGGAAAACCATCTCAACACTGAGAGATAAAAGCAACTAATAAACTTTTTTTTTTTTTTTTTTACTTTGCCATTTGAATGGATGAACGATCCAGGCACATCTTACATGAGGTGGGTGGATTCGGGGTCTCTCAGTGCAGCAATGAAGGAGCTGGCCAGAGCTCCAGACAGCTGAACGCTCAATCTGCACAGAGTCCACATTGAAACTCATTCCTACTGTTCGAGCCCTACTCCACCCCCCATCAAGGATTGGTGTGAGGGGCTTAGTTCCATTCTCTTCTCTACTGAGGAACAGAGAAATCACACCTTTGTAATATACTGCTGTGCCTAGGAAAGCTAACTTCTATCAGGGTTCGAAGGATAGATGTGCCAGGTGGAAACTACTCTTTCTTCAACCTAATTTTGGAAGGGACTGTTCAGTATTTGTCATATTCTTTTTCTTATAAAGGTCACTGAATCAATCCCACTGAAGAGAAGAGAATTATACAGTATCATTGTTGTAAATTGGCTCAACCAACTTCACTTTGTACAACTTAAGTGAACCCCATTTCACTTAAGTGATATCTTGTCCTCTCTTTTGTAAATTCCCAACCATGCCTAACTGCAAACTGTGACTGTTTGTGCAAATAAGAAAGTGTTACTCAGCACACTGAGAACTGGGAAAACTGTCACCAGATGTCCTTCCAACCACCGAACAAAAACAATGCCTAAGCCAAATAAGGATGTGTTCTTTTAGGGTTTACAAAATATGACCTCGTCTATGGGAACAAAGACTTAAGTCCTTGTCATGACTAAGTCAAAATAAGCTTTGTAAAATTCCCCCTCCTCCCCCTATTCCTGGTGTTTGTCCCTTTAAAAATTGCCTCTCTTAGGCTCAGCGCCCATTCTTGTCAGTTTTCTGAGGAGAGTGTTCCCACTGAGTTCAGGTAATAAAGCGCTCCAAAATATCCCTTGGTTTTGATGTCTATTGGTTTTGCGGTGGGCCACATCACTAGCACTCAGAGAGAGAGAGAGAGAGAGAGAGAGAGAGAGAGAGAGAGAGAGGGAGATCATGGAAAGCCTCTTAGGGGCTTCTAATCATAAGAAATGTGGAATTACGGGACAGAGAATTTCATATGCACAGACCATAGATTCTAAAACTTGGATGAGAAATTAGCCTGCGGAGCTATGCTTAAACTAAATTACAAAGGCCTTTAGAAGTCATGTTAATATATTGGCATTTCACTGCAAGAATAAGAGTTTAAGTGGTGGGTGGTATTATCACAACATTTAACAAAGTTAATTTAATCATAGTGTGGTTATCAGGATGTGCTAGATTATGTTTGAAAGCCGCTGTGACAATTAAGCTATGATGATGTTCATTTATAGGACTGTCGTGGAAATAGAAGGAAATGGATGGATTTAAGTAATTATTAGGTCACCAAATTTAGCAGGATATTTTATTAAGTGATAAATGTTAAGTGTACCAGGACAGGAAAACTCAAAAGGAAACTTTGATTCTGCCTTGGGACAATCACTGATACATAGCTGCATCCACTGAAATAGAAAAATAGGTTTGAATGCTACAGAGAGTGGCGGTTCTTATGGGGTCTGTTTGGCTTTAAAGAGTTGTGAAACACAGAGTGACACTGGCTGGTCAGCATTTCAAAACATGATCTGGTGTTCTGAAGAGAAGACTGTGATATGATTAATAATGTGAAAGTGTCTAGAAGAATGACTGGAAAAGAAGTCATTTGAGTGGATGCAATTTCAGATGGAAAGATCACAACCAGGCAAGATGTGCCTGCTTAGAAAACTTTGGCAAAAGCCAAGTAACAACTGACTTTGTATGGGAAAGAACGAGAGAGTACACAACAACAGAGCCAGATTGTTCAATTAAAATCAGCACGTAGATACTTGGACGCTTTTCTTTCTGCAATTTAAAGACTTCTTTTTCTTTGTATATATTAAAAAATGTACATACATCAATATAATGTGTACTGGATAAGTAGATTGTGAAGAGGTGTGATTTAGGTACGTTGTGCACTGTGAGAATTTTTCCACAGAGACTAACCTAGGCCAAGGAAAGGCAAGCTTTCAGGGAGGCCATGTTGAAAGCTCATTAGGGATCATGACTATTGAGCATTTGTGGAAAATACCAGTGGTGGCACATTTTGCTTTCTATTTAGGTGTTGCATTTTATTTTCTTTGTACAGTTATTAGTGAGAGAGAAAAATCATAATTAAGAACAAGGTGGTCCAGCTGGAGCAATGTAGTTTCACTGAGACATTCTCAGTTTTTGAAAGAAGAGACCAACCTTGTGTTTTCTTGTGATATTCTGCATGTCTGAGCAGGTTGGAGGGCTGATTCTCCAGCAGACACCTGCAATATTGGACCTATCACTAGGATCACAGAAAATGTTTGCCAAGAGGGGCTGGAGAGATAGTGACATAAGCACCTGCCTGGTAGGTGTGAGGTCTTGAGTTCAATGTATGGTACTAGGGGAAAAACACAATAATTAGATAATGGTGTCACTACTGTACCAAAACTGGCATATTTTTATTGCAATATGAATATTTTTCTGTTTGAACGAATTTCAGTAACATACATATGGCTTTGTCCTATTGTGATTCTTTGAAATACAGTATATTCTTAGGGTTGATGAGAGAGAGAGAAAGAGAGAATGAGAGAGAGAGAGAGAGAGAGAGAGAGAGAGAGAGAGAGAGTGAGCAGTGATAAAACATTAGGACTTGTAGATATACAATTACTTTCTCTTAATTCAATGAAAAGAAAAAGAAAGATTTGTACTAATAGTGTTTGGACAAGATATCATGTCTGCATCTTGTACTATGAATAACTACTACAAAGACAACAATATGCAATATATTAATTATTGTAACTGTCCACCTAACTTGTTTTGAAACTGTCTCATTGCTATTTGTTTCTCAATATAATTAATAAAAAATGTTAGGAACTACCTTCATAAATATGAATGTCTTTGGATTTAGTAGTATGGGGATGACATTCTAAGCAGACATAGATTTTGACCAGGAAATTTGAGATAGCTCTGGCCAGCATTATTACTCTTCAAACTCCTGAATTATCTTTTCAAACTTATTTTTCATTTCTTGAACTTGATTTCTAAATTATGTTACATAAAAATAGCAAAATGGAACAAAGAATTACCATATAGCCCTTCATCAACATTCCCAAATGATAATATTTTTATGGAGAGCTAGGGAGATAGCTCAGCGATCTAAGTGCCTGCCTGGCAAGCACCAGGACATGGATTCGATTCCTGGTACTGCACCTGGGTGTCCCATGCCGGTCACAGAAACCAGGCATGTTTGTGCATGCCTGTAATCCCAGTGCTGGAGAGGCTTAAAAGGGAAAATCACTATGAGTCTAAGCTATGTAAAAAATCCCTGAACCAAATAAATGAGTACATTTGAAGAAAATAATAATAATAATATTTTTACGGAAATACACATCCAAATCAAGAAGTTAACATTTATAAAATACTAAATTAAATGTTGTCATTTATCTAAATGACAAATCTAAGTAATTTCTGTGGTCTTTGACTAGATTCTAATTCTGAATTTCACATTGTGAGTATAGTATTCAGATGTCCTTAGTATTTTTTTCATTTGAAAGAGACAATGTCTTCATGAATGCAAACATGCTTCCTTTGTCTAATGTATTCTCACAATGAAATTGAAATGATGAATTTTTGAAAAAAATGCCAATAATGAAGCAAGCCATCAAATGTAAGAATTCAATGCATTGTTCATTATTCTTTTCACTTTATAATTATTAACTAATGAGGAAATGAAATTTGGAGTTTCATAAGAATCCAAACACTTGCTTTATTATTTTGCTGAGGTCATCATCATTGTTGTTGTAGTAACTGGGCTGGAGATCATCCTGGGGTTGTGTGCATGCTATTTCTAGGCAAATACCCTATAACTCACCCATATCTTGAGGCCAATATGCTCTTATTATGATAAAACTGGTTTAGAAAATATATTCTGCATTTATGTTCCTTTCTGAATTGAGTGATTCAGGAAATTAAGCTACTTAATTCAAAAGCAAAGCAAGAAAGTGGAAGCTACAGAATTTTCCATGCATTGGTGCAACTCATCAGGCTGCTTTAATCTATGGAAGTTCACAAACTCTCATTACTCCTGCGCAATGAACTCGAGCGCCAAAGCTACACACACTGTGGTCGTCAGAAATGATCAGCAAATACGTTTCATTTACATGTAGATGTGAAGTAAGACTGCACTTTTCCACCCCATGGAGTCAGGCATGAAGCTAGCCTTGCTTTAAGCAACTTCACATGAGAAATCAGGGTGTGTGTGCATGTGTGTGTGCCTGTGTATGAAAGATCGTGTGTGTGTGTGTGTGTGTGTGTGTGTGTGCGTGTGCTGTATGTAAAATCAGGTGCTTACTACATGCTAGCCAAGAACTCTACCACTGGGCTGGGGAGAGAGTTCAGTGGCATAAGCACCTGCCTGATCTCCACAACTGCAACAGTAAGGAACTCTACCACTGAGCCACCTGCTTAATAACCCTCTATTATTCGTTGAAGAAAGGGTTTTTATCCTCTACTAATGAGATGGTAACTACTGGGTCAGCCTGGGTTCCTGAGACACATAAAATGAGCTGCCAGCTGTTGAGCTGCAGTCACACAGGATGAGGGAGAAACGAGCACTCACTGTTTTAAACCTTTGAGGTCTGGGGAGGATGTGCAGGGGAGTCCGACTGCACCATAGCCTACACTGTACTCACTAACGGAGAGATTCACTATGCTGCCAAGGTGGATCAATTGTTAGCCCCAAAGAAACAGTTTGGTTTTCTTCACCAAAATAGAAGGAAATTATTAATGAAGGATCTTATGGATTAGCAAAGACTTTATAAGAAAGAAGTTTTTCAAAAAGACAGACAAATAATTACACTATAAAAAATTAAATAAGCATCAGTGATATCTAACTACTATTTGACAGTAATGGACAAGCACAGTGTATGTGTTCTTTCTTTCAGTTCTCATATGACCCTAACTACATAGTTAGTGTCTATTTTGACAATAAAGTGTTAAAACATCTGGACATTAACTCTCTTACACACAAACTCAAATATAAGATTAAAAACAAAGTTTAAATCCAACATTGCACAGTTCAAGCTTTTTCTCACTATATTACACATTTCAGAAAATGATGCAAGCTTCAAGTAAAGCATTTGATTATTCAGATCTGGGCCAATTAGCTTTTCTTATAAAATTCCTAAACAAGTTTAGATGAGTGACATATAAGAACGTCTACTCACTCAGGCAACAGCAAATATGTCTGTGATTCTTGGATGCAGAAATTTCTTCAATACATTAGGTAGTTTTCTTACTTACAAGATGATTTGCCATAAGAAGTCACAACAGACTGGGAGATCTTAATGAAAAAAGAAAATATTCTCATATTTCTGGAGGCTAAAATTTTAAAGCTCTTACTAGTGATGTGCCCCCTCTAAACTTCCCAGGGTAGAATCTTTCTTGGCTATTTCCTTGCTAATCGTGGCTCTCAGGAAATCTGTGGTACTCTTGGATGCACTCCCGAGCCCTCCAAATCTGGACAGGTCCTACT
The DNA here is from genome assembly GCA_004027165.1 of Ctenomys sociabilis. Taxonomy (NCBI): domain Eukaryota; kingdom Metazoa; phylum Chordata; class Mammalia; order Rodentia; family Ctenomyidae; genus Ctenomys; species Ctenomys sociabilis. The sequence continues at coordinate 42,076 of PVKA01006081.1, read as the reverse complement.
TCTTTCTGTGTATTTGTATGTACTTTTCCTCTCTCTCTCTCTGTCTCTGTCTCTCTGTCTTTCTCTCTCTTTCTCACACATTCACTCTGGTTCTTGTTCTGTCTCTCTCAATATCAGTCATGGAATTTAAGACCAGCTAAATTCATAATCATAGTTATCATTACCATTGTTTTGCATTAGAGGGTGTTGTGTGTCTGTGTGTGTCTGTGTGTGTCAAACTTACATTGGAGACTTCACTAGAAGAACATAGACTACTGGCGGGTGGGCAGGGGCCAATAATACTTCTACTTGAACTAGGAAAGTGCTGTAAAGATTCAGGTCTACTTAGAACTGTAGAATGTGAATTTTTGTTTGAAAAAAAAATTTATAAACGGAAAATATGTTAAAGAATTTTCATCCCTGAGAAGAGTATTGGTAATTTTTTTTTACATTTCCACTGACTATACTACTTCAAAACAATTTAGTGTGACTCAGGAGAAAAACATACATAGGCAAATGCTGTGAAAGGAATCTTACTTTAGTATTATAAGACTTAAAATACCAGGCTTGCAGCTTAGAGATCTCAGACAGAAAGGTTTTCCAGAGTTCATGTACTTGGAGGAAAAGTTACATCTTTATTTTCATTGACTTCTTGTTGAAATTTAGTGTTTCTTTAATACAGCATAGCTGTGCATGTAGTAACAAGCCTCATTATCTATTATCTATGAATTATGTAAAAATTACAGAAATAATAGCAGTACTTGTCAGTTTTCCAAAACATAGTTGACAGATATTTTCATACCTAATTATAGTAGTGGCAGATACCATATCAGAAGGTTTATGTTCTCCATTACTTCAAAGCTCTATTTGTCAATAGATACAGGACTAGGCCTTATTTTAATATAATTATGCTGTAACATAAACTTCTCTGTAACTTTCATTGATTCTGATGTTTAACTAATTTCAATATACCTGGCTTCCTTTATATTACATATTTGGGAAATTCATATATATGTGGTAATTATACATGTTTTGAAAATTTTAAAAGGGTGTTCAAATAATCAATGTGGAAAATCAAATTAAAAAAAAAAACAGAAAACAAAACCATTAAATGACTTTTAGAATTTTTATCATATGCATGGCATCAGCTTTTCGTGATTCTAGTTTTAATTTCTTGTTTCTATACACATCAGCTTTCTTATGTATGGGAGACCACACAAGATTTCACAATGGATACAAATTTCAGGGGCTGGGGAGATGGCTCAGTAGAATAAGCGCTTCCCTGGCAAGTATAAGGGCCCGAGTTCAATGCCCAGTTCTGCCAAATTTCATGAAACCCAGAGCTTTCCCCAGTCAGAAGCAGGGTTAGGATGTAAGAATAATAATGAGTGGTGAAAGATGTTCATTAGGGAGAGCTTGTAACATTTTGGGGAAAACCAATTTGTGTTAAGAGACAGTCCCATGTCACAATAATGCGCCAAGTTGAGCCAGGCGGAAAAGTGTAAGGAAGACACTGTAAGCAACAGTGCAGAAATCATCCATGTGGAGAGGAAAGGAGGCTAGCTGCAATTTGATCTGTGTGTTTTGCCCTGTGTTGCAGATGCTGTTGGAGGAGCAATGAAAATGCAAGAGGCTCATCCTTAGTTTGGCAGAACCTGAAGCATTAGAAAGTGTGTGAGCAGGTTATTGTCAGAGTCATAATTTAGGAAGATTGATCTGGTTGCAGAATGTTGCCTTGGAGAACAAGAAAGCAGTGGACTAGTGAAAAGGCTATTACAATGACAAAGTAGGAATCTTCTAAAGGTATGCGTTAGGATAACACAGGTGAAATGAACAAAATAAGAAGGGCACGGAGAATGTAGAATCTCTGTGATTTGGCTAAGTGGTGAGATACGGGAGATACACAGAAGGAGTGGAAATTGTGTGACTATGGCTTTTAAAAGACATTGTGAGGGGAGGTGACAAGTTCTATTTTAGAGATGATAGGTTTGTGGCAGCACTGGCTTTTGGACAAAATCTCCAGATAGAAAACTCCAACAGTCTATTAGGTATACATAATTTAAGTTCCCAGAAAGGAATTACTATCAAGAAAGAGATGGGCTGGGATACAAACTCATCCTCCATGGGCCAAGACGGAGCTTGATCCTCAATATTGCAGAAGTGAGTGATAGACTAATAGATGATAGGTAGTATGATAGATGGTGGACAGACGGATGATAGAGTGATAGAGAGACAGATAGACAGACGGACAGACAGACAGATGATGGACGGTACTTTAATGAATAAATAGCTCCTCCTTTAGTACTCTGGTTTGCAGCCTGATGAAAGGTTTGAGGAGGCTTAGTTTCTTTCCCAATTCCTAGTCATAGTCACATCTTTGGGGACTCTCCACACCTTGCTTTCAGTTTTACAGGAGCCAAGATAGCACCATTTCTGGTAGTACCAGGCTAGAAAGCATGTGTAGGAGAAAAGACCCCTAGGGCACAATTTTATAGCTCAATTTTCAAATCCAAGAGATTGTGATGTTTTTTCCTGAACTTAAGATGCTCATCCTAGCAAACACAGATAGATGTACTGCCCGTTAATCTTCATCGTCAACTCAGCTGTTCCTTCTTGGTTAGAGCAAAATGATTTAGGGCAGTAATACGAAAGGAAATGAACTAACATGATATAAAAAGTGGTGCATAACTTGGAACCTTAACTAAGTTCAGAGTTGGCTGCTGATTACTTTCCAGTCTCATTCTTTATTTGCAAATGCCACTGCCTCATGGCCACTGAGTTCTTCTTGTATTATTGCATCATTAATCATTACAGGAATCCCAATACAGCTCCAGGATAAACATGAGCATGCTCTATCTTTCACTTCTGTTTGGCAACATTTCTCCTTTCTTTCATTATCAGAGTAGAGATTGCATTTAAATAGCCACTTGTTTCTGAGTTATTTCCAAGTGATTTTATGATCACAGATGTGAAGATTTCAGGCAAAAAAACTGGCTAACACTTGAAATGCCATCGGAAGGTGAGACTATATAAGAATATAAGGCCTCCTACACATTTGCATAACAAATTATTTAGGTGGTTGCATAAATTTGCCTATGTGTTTAACAAGGAGTTAAATATATCCTGATGGAATGGATATGAATACTAAATGAACTCTTTGGGTCACACATGAACTTTAAGTACAAGGAAATTAAAGCTTTATAAATTTCCCCTAATGAAAATCAATTAAGATGACATTGACAATATTTAGTGGATAAATATTTACCAAGATCTGTATAAAGTTGTTACTATATTAGCCGCATGAGATGTATTAGCAAACAAAACAGGTGAAGATCATTTTTATCATGAGGAGTGAGATACCAAACTATAGATAAAAATAGATTATTAGTACTGAAGGGGAAAGAAAAGTCAAACTGGGTAAAGAGGATTGATTGCTAAGTTATAGTGGGAAATTTATTATTCTAAAGGGATGGATCAAGGTAAATCTGACCCAGAAGGTGAGAACTGAAGACAGAATGAAAGCAGAACAGAGAGGCATACAGATACCAAAGGTGAGGACAGCACTTCAAGTAGAGATTGGTTAATGAAAAAGTATTAGTGAAGAGCCAAAAGTAATTATGCATTATACTTCCCATGAATAAATAGTTTTGCTTGTGCAAAAATAGTTGTCTTCATTTAGCTAAAGAATTTAACTGAAAGATTGCTTACATTTAAGTTCTTTCATTCTAAAATAGAAATGCCTAAACTATGTCATGGGGCTAATTCCAGCCCATCACTTATTTTTCTTTCTTTTTTTTGGAGGGGGGCCTGGCTCAGCCTGTCCTGAGGGTGGGACTGGAGTGGCATGTGGTGCTAGGGTTCGAACCATGGTCCTCTGAGCTTGCCTAAGCATGCCTAAGCAGGTGTTTTAGACTGCTGAACTATCTCACCAGTCCTCTATTTTTTTTTAATTGCCACATTCATTCATTTGTATGTTGTCTGAGACTAGATTCATGCTACCACAGAGTTGAGTATTATGCTGAAAAACATTTGGCAGATGAAGCCTATAATATTTAATATATGACTGGTTATAGGAAAGTTCGTTAACTCCTATAATGTTCAAGAAGTGATGAAATAGTGGATCAGAGACCCTATAATTCTGGTAGACAAGGGCTGTGTCTTACATAGGACATCATAGACCTGTAGCCAATACCTGAATACTTTCGCCACCAGTTCTGTGTGACCGTCAGCAAGATGCAAGTATTCTCTGTTTAGTAACTTTCCCTTTAAACAATGACTGGGGCTTACAATTGTGGCATGTTGTTCAGACTTAATACTCACTGCTCGGACTTCTCAGCTGCATTCAGGTTTATGATGCAGGGAGGTGACCAGGAGTGCAGCATTGGGGTGGCCTCTCCTATGGCACAGTGCAGTTGTTTTGCTGATTGGACTTACAGTACAACACTCTAATTTCATGTTCCGCTATTCATCACAAACCGAGCTGCATGGAAGTGTTGTGCAAATAAGAACAGACTCATCAAGCTGCGGTTTCCTGTAACCACTGTTTTTTCCTCATTGAGCGACAGGTTCATTCAATTAGCTGCTAGTCCCAGGAGTGGAACTCAGGCATTAAAGACGAATATTTGTATTTAACTCCCTTAATCTTCAGTTTCTTTCAAATGAACTTTATAGAGTCAAGAGCAGTATATAATAGAATGATTTAGTACAAAAGCACCAGTAAAATTGAATCCAGAGGTGGCAAGCCTGTGAGAGCTTGCAACCATAATAAACAGCACTGTGGCACCACACTGACTCTCTGAAGGAAAAAATAACATAAGTGAGTATTTTAAAAAACTATTTATAGTTGGCATAATTCACAATCTGTTTTGGCTTTGTTATTGTAATAAATGCCCTGATATTTAGTAACTGGAATCAACATGTGTTTATTATCTTATAATTATGAAGACAAGAAGTCTGAATTGTCCCTCACTAGATGAAAATCAAGGTCTTGGCGGTACTGATTTGCTCTCTAGAGGCTCTGGAGAACTGTCTGCTTTTTCTTGTTTGCTAGCTTTCAGAAGGTGCCTACATTCCTTGGCTGATGGCTCATTCCTCGGTCATCAAAAAATGTACTTTAGTATCTTCAAATGCCTGACACTGACCCTCCCACTTTTCTTTCCCCTTTACAATGACCTTTGTGATTAAGTTAGATCCACCCGAACAACTGGATATCCTTACCATGTGAAAGTCAGCTGATCAGCTGTCTTAATTCCATTCATAGCCTTAATTACTTTTGCATATAATGGAATGTATTCAGAAATTTAAGAAAGTAGCTGCTTTTGGAGAGCCACTGTCCTATTTATAAGGACAACAAATATTTTGTCAAAGTCCATTCAGCTGGTTACCTGCAAAATCAACATAAGGACCTATATTTCTTGCGTTGGTCGAGTGGTGAAAATTCTTGCAAATTTTTATGCCTCTCTTTGTGATGAAATTTATTTGCTCAATTTGACCAAAGTCAGAAAGTAGCACTACTTCAATACTTATATGTGGATCTTCCCAACATTTTGATAACTTAATTTGAACCTTTTCCATCACCACCTCATTGGCATATGAAAACGGTACAGCAAAAAGCACATTACTGAGCTTCAAGCTCAGGACCTTATGTGTGGTATGAAAATGGTGTACTACTAACTATACTCAGCCAACAAAGGTATTGTGACTAGTGCTGTGGGAGGTTGTAGCTTTGACTTGTGCCAGGGTTTTTTCCCCCAGTTCTAACCATTGACTATACAAGGCAGATTATGTCATAGCCTCCAAGACATCAATATAGTTGTTTATTTATTCCAGACCCTTACAAATATTTATATCCAGAACAATTAAGGATCTTCCAGATTATGGCCCCAGCTAAAATCTGCTTCCACTGGCTACCATTTATTTTATTTTTATACTTTATGATATAAGTGCTACATGAGTTCATGACCACACATTTCAGCTCATAGGATAGTATCCTGTGCATGAAGATATATCCACGTGATTAAGTTCTACACAATGCAGATGAGTCAATTTTCAGATGCAAATCAGGGTCTTAGAAAAATGGTATGCCCACCTTTCACCTATTTTGCCTTTTTATGTTGGGTCAACTGCAGCATTGAAAGTGGGGTATCCTTAATCTACCAACTTCTATACCACATTTTAGCAGAGGCAAAGTCTGAGAAGTACAAGTCAGTGGGTCCTTGAGCTGCTTGACTTCCATCACCCACTGGAACAGCCTTGTGAGCCAAAAGAGAAGGTCAGCTCAAATGGTAAGCTAGCAGCTAAAGAAAAAAGAAAAGATGCTAGAAAGTGTTGGATTCTTTGAGAGTAAATAGATTTGTAGAAATAGTCCTTGTTCTCATTCATATTAAAAAAAAAATATACGCTTTGTAGCCATTTACTTGATTTAAGTTTTCTAATTCCTAGGAAACATGAATGCAATCTAAAAAATACAATTGTTTTGCCATTATAAATTGAACAGAGGGAAAAAGAAAGGGGAATCTATTCAGAATTCTATATGGATCTGCTCAAAGCAGTGTGATCAACTGCATCTAGTTGTATTGTAACTGCTAAACTACACAGGAAAGAAATTAAATACTGTATCGATGGTGTTTAAAAAGGACAAAACATTGCACTAGTTAAGATTGGTGAACTAGTTTTAAAATCACAGAGGATCACATGTTTGAGCCCAGTCTGGGCAACTTAGTGACCCTGTCCTAAAATTTAAGAAAAGAAATGAAAGAGAGAGTGAGCGAGCGAGCAAGAGAGAGAGAGAGAGAGAGAGAGAGAGAGAGAGAGAGAGAGAGAGAGAGAGAGAGAGAGAGAGAGATTGCTGGGATGTAGCTCAGTGTGAAGGCTCTGGTTCCGTTCCTAGTACCACAAAGTGAAAACATACACGGTCTGCAAGACCTGGCTTCCGATATGCACTTTGCCATCACTTCCTGCTGTATCTTTAAGTGATGGGGTTCGCTCCTGCACCAATGTTCCGCACTCTGCCAAACCAGATCCCACAAAATCTCTTCATTTCTAAAGTTGTGATGAAAACGCAGCAAATATTGCACAGAGCAAAAAGTCAAGCAGACCCTTAAGGAACGCCAAATTAGTTGCCAAACTGTTATTAACAGCAGTAATGGCAACATGTTTTATGTACTAAAAGGCACATTTGGCCAGCTAACTGAATTATGTAAGGAATCTTAAAATAAATTCAAATGCCTGAGCCTTGACTCTAGATATTTTGGCTTAGTCTGTTTGGGCAAAGCCTGCCAAAGTATTCTTTTCTGTTTTCAAAACTGGAGTTTCCCTGTCTCCCCCTAGGATTTGATGTAGACACCTCAGATAGCATCATGTGAGTAATAATGATGGCATATACTATGTATTTCCTTATATGTACTATCAGCAAGGCACTGTGGGCCATTAAACTCAGAGCTCTGCATGTGGTAAGTGTCACGGTTGTATTTGTCCTGCCAAAACTTCAGAAGCTCAAGGGTGCAGTTTTTGGACACTGTTCAGTTAGGGGGGTTTACAGTTGACTTGCTGTTAGGAGGGAGCCTCTGGCAGAAGAGCAGGTCAGGGAGGGCATGGGCTGCCAGGGATTATCTCTTTCCCCTTCCTCACTAGCGTGCTTTGAGCAGGGAACCTTTTGCCATTCTGTACTGCTACTGGAGGATTTTCTTGTGCAGACCGGGTCATCCAATCCTTCTCTCCTGGAAGCAGCTTTACTCATGTTAGCAATGACTTGGTGATTTGCAGCCAGCAGTTGAGCCCCAAACACAGCACCTTTACACCCTTGGATACAATGTTTGTGACTTTGTCTCTCTTGTAGTAGCATTCACCAATATTTTTCAATCTGGTTGGGTAGCATTAATATTCTGCACAGTCTGCTTGGGTATGATTGGTGTTTCTAAGTTACCTCAGAACTACACATGCCTACACTAAAGCTGCTATTGCTACATTGGAAGAAATACCTCCCAGGACACATCAGGAAGGACACTAGCACCTGACCCTTGATGCTCAGACCACATCTGTTTTGGGTCAAAGAGCTTCATTCTGGTTCAGAGCCACATATTTCCTTAACATCATCCTGTGTGTATTCTGTTTCCTGTTGACTACTGTGTAAGCAGTATGTGAAGTGGAGGAGACAGGCAAGACAAGGTTAAACAGGTTTCCCTAACGACGAGTATAATCTAGGAAGGTTTTGAATGTCCTGAGAATTGAAGTCCCACACTGTTCTCTAGAGACCCAGTCCTTTGAGGTCTGGGTCAGAACATGAGCAATTTTCCTCATTCTGCCTGTAATTCAGCTATGTCTTTCCCTCATCATGTGTTATAGGCAGCAGTTGTTTAGGTTAATTTCCCCACAAATCCCTCCCTTGGAGCAAACAGATAATATGATGCCAAGTGATTTGGGTGGACGGCACTGCACATTATGACCTGTTGTTTGACCAACAAGTTAAAAGCATTGATGATTTTACTGATTATAGTTCCACAATGCTCACAGTCTAATTATGCAGTTTAACACATAAATGGGAAGGCTGTAGTCCCAGGATTCATCTTCTGCCATGGTGGTAGGACTATAATACTGAATTACATGTTCAGGAGGCAGTTTATTACCCTTCCAATCACCAAATTGTAGAGCATGTTGTTTTCTATGGGTCGCCCAGCCTCCATTCATCTGGAGGTCCAGATGTTCTCCCCTAGCAAGTAGGAGTATGGGCATCCCTAATACCCAAGATTCCCCCCTAATACACAAGACCCCGGCCAATTTGGGGGAAGCATGACATTTGCATATCTAATACAGTCTGTCTGAGGCCCACTATTTGCCATCTGATGTCTGTGTCATTGTCCCAGAACCCCCTTAGATGAGAGAAGTTTGACAAGAGATGAACATTAGTTGCAAATTAGTCAGGGAACCCTAACCCTTAGGTCTTTCAGACAGCTGAGTTGTAAGACACCTTTGACTCAGACACCTTACTTAGGCTCTCCACAGAGACTTTCATCCATCCTTCCCTAACAAACAGAACAATTTTTTCAAATTATAGAGGTGTGGAAAAGCCAAGCACTTGAAATAGAATTACTGTATCTGCATCAGTGTGAGATTCACAGGGATCTAATTTTCTAGCTTCTTATGGCTATTGATCCTTCATGTTAGTTCCTCCACATACATAGCTAGAAGAGATCTTCAGCATCTGGGCTACAATCTTGCTAGGGCTCAAACCACATTTTTGATTGTGGCCTAGAGAGGTAGACTACTTTGTATTTCTTTGTGAAAAGAATGAAAAACCTACTAAGATGTGGCCAGTCAAACAGTAATGAAATGCAATATAGTTCCTGGGCCAGTGAGATATAACATAAAATAAAATGAGATATGATCTATAATATAATGTGAATCCCAGTTCAGAGGCAATTTTCCCACTTTGGGTGTCCTGGATTAAAGACAGTGAAATTAGTGGGGTTTCCAGTTCACAGCCAAGAGTGTCAGCCCACTTTTGAAGCAGTACTGCCTTATCTTTGCCCTGCCATGGGGCCCATGAGACACAGCTCTTGTTGTTTCAATAAACCCAGTAGTTACCATGACAAGCAGATTGAGAGGAGCTGTTCACACATGTACTTGTTCCTGAGTCTGATTTCTTGCTCCCATGCTAGGCCTCCACCTCTTAGATCCTTCCTAAGCTCTGGGTGTGGTCTGCCATACAAAGTTTCCAAGCAATGTTTACTCTTTTAGCCACTAGCTGCACCACCTCTGCAATGAATGCCAGTCCATTGCCTGATCTTATGTTAACAAGAATTCAAGAACAGGAGATGATTTCTCTCTGAAGGTTCTGGGCCATCTTGGATGCTCTTTCCATATCAGGGGGAAGAGGTCTATCCAGCCTGAGCAAGGCAACACAAAGCTAGCAGATACTTGGAGCCACAGGGAAGCTCAGCAAAATCCACATGCACATTGTTAAATGGGGTTCCTGACACTCCTCCCCCGGGAGCAGCCCTGGGGCCTGACTTGGGTTATTGCAGGAGCACAGTTCCCATTGTTCACACCCTCCCTTGGGCTATGCTGAAAAGCCAGGGCATGCAGCAATGTCAGCTCACAGAGTTCTCAAGAGCTTTTCATGGATGTCCTGATGAAACTTTCTGACTATAGCTGGCATCTGAGCCTCAGGCCATCTTTAAACTTCCACCTTGGACTTGGAAGGTGACCTTCATCCTTGAATTTTTTTTAACGTTATAGTTCAATAAGATTTATTTTTGTATTTTTTTCTAAGAAATTTCTAGAATAATTCTTTAGATTTTGTAGCTTGGAGTCCCTTGATCTTTCTTCTCGTCTTGAAGTGATGGTGACTTATTTTCTTTAGCAATAAAAGAGGATCTGTGTACAGGACTCTGTATCAGGTTAATAATATCTATTTGTGATTGCACACTGATCAGGTGTGCAATCTTTCACATGTGTAAATGGTGAAGGCTAAAAGAAAGAGCCAAATGGAATGATGTCTTACTGTCTATGAAGTTCCAGGAGAACCGAAACTCTCCTGTAGAATTTGAGATTCTCTCAGGGCTAAGGCTTATCCTTGGTCTAAACCAATCTCAGGTCATAGGGTCCCAGGAGTAAGCAGTCTAGGAAAAGAACAACAGCCAGGACTTTCAAATCTGGGGCTCTCTGGGGGCAGCTAGCTTAGTTTCCTGGTTTGCTTTAACATTTCTCTGAGAAGCTGTGGTAGCTCCCCTTCTGTACTCTAGAGAGTGCATGGCTGGCAACTTCTAGGGGTCCATAGAGCACTCCAATGTTCAAGGATCTCTCAGCCATGTTTTATGTTTTTCTCCCTGCACTTATCAGGCCTGTCTCTTTGTATAGAGCCTACTGAGCGTGGTGAAGGCAGTTAAGAGTCCGTGCACATGTGGTCAAGTATTCTTGCAGCCACTGGAGCTCTCAGAAATGAGCTCTGCATTCTGTGCAAAGGTACCTTTTGGTAGAGATTTTACCTCAATGAAGGAATTAGAGTTACTGTGATATACTTTGCAAGGCATTCTCTCTCTTTCACAAAATTCTTATTGTCTATGAAATACTCAGTGTCTATACCCTTGCGCGGCAGGCCTTCAAAGTTCAGTCAGGTGTAGAGCTCCACATGCATCAGTTTAATGCAGACATGGTCTGGTTGGCCTTGCCATGCTGGTATGCTCTTGGATGTCTATACACAAAAAGGCTTAGTCATGATTGAAAGTCCCAGGCCTGGGGTGTTGGTGAGGGCATGTTCTGTCTCTTCAAAAGCTTTTTGCTATCCTGATTCTCACAGATGAGGTTCTTGTGGTTTGTGGTTTTATCAGGGGACTTTCCCAAGACTGTGAAGTTTCATAGGATCTCCTCATCTAAAGAACCTGAAACCCTGAGGAACTCTGGGAAGTGGCACTGGGTTGTTGGACCTGGGATTGAGCAAGCTATTTGTCCTCTCTTAGACCCAAGAGAATATTGTTCCTGTGACAAGTGGAAGCCAAGGCACTTAACTTTCTCCTGGAAAATTTGTGATTTCTGTCTTGAAACCTTAATTCCAGCCTCCCACAGGATCATCATGAGGAGTCATTGTGTCTCTTCCATGAAGACTTTCTGTGCTTGGCTAGCCACCAACAGTTCATCTCTATACTAAAGTAATACACAGACATCCTGACCTGCAAAGAAGGGTTCCAGGTCAATGAGCAGTTTTGTGCCAAAAATGGTCAGGAAATTTTGAACCCATAGGGTAGACTTTGTTGTCATTTTTAGGATTTTCAAAAGGGAGGGGAAATATTCAGTGGCACTAGGGAGGCAGATGGATGCACAAGAAGGCACCCTTGAAGTCTAGACTTATAAAGAAGGTTGCTGTAATTGGGTGATGCCCAAGGGAGTATAATGGCTTGGGACAACTGGATATAAGGTAATGGTTCACTACTCACAGATCTTGAACTGACCCACAGTCACCTGTGCCTGATTTTTTTTAAGTTATGCATTTGGTACAGGGTCTCACTATGCAGCTTGGACTCATAGAAATCTTATTTCAGCTGCCCCAGTGTTAAGATTATACATGTGTGCCACCACACCTGGATGTGTGTGGGGCCAGGGCAAGACAGGAATGGCATGAGGTATGGGGGATCAAATCCAGGTCTTTGTGCTCTCCAGGCAGGCTCTTAGACTGCTGAGCTATTTCCCCAGCCCTTTGTCCTGATTTGGACTTGCAGGAGATGTGTGCTCCAAGGCAACAGCCTAGTTGAGGATGCCATGACTAGAAGCCTTTTTGAGAACTGGCTCAGGCTTTCTTCCGGCTCCTGAAGCATCTCTCACAACTTACTCATGTCCATAGCCATTTTTATGCCTCAGTTTTGAGGGATTCCCAGTACTGTGTGCCTGAGGTTAGGCTACCTTCTGCTTTGGGTACCACTGGGGCTCTTCTCCTGGGAACTCATTGTTGGCATAAGCCTGGTGATCCAGCATTCTGGTAAGGATACTTCTTTCAACCATCTTAGGGCTGGCTTGAGTAACCTGTGGGTTAGGAGTGAGGCAGGACTTTAAAAGAAAAATTCGAGTTTCCCCATACTTCCTCCTTCTGACAGCTGTTATTCTCTGTTCCAATACAGTCAAAAGTAGTAACTTTTATCCCTTTAAATAAAGTTTTATAACCTCCTGTGCCCATGACATTCTGTTCTGCCACCAAGATATGCTAATTTGCAAAACTGTCACAGTTTAACAAATTCCCATTGCTTTAGTTCTTTAAACTTGCCCACCCATAACTTTTGAGCCATTATGGGGAATGAGCCTATAGACATGTACATAACATGAGCCCTTCCATTGTTCAGAGCTCAATCTTTTGGGTTTAAGATAAAATTGTCTTGCTTCTCCCATGATCACTCGGGTCTCTTGTATTCTGCAATAGGAAGGAGATGCTTCTGATCAGTCCTTGTGGGTTATCCAGATAATAACAACTCAGTTACTGCCTGAGGTTTGTCCATATATGAAAGAGTTGGATTCTTATGGTTAAGGAAGTCAGTGATAGTGAAGGGCTGATTCACTTGCACTCCTCTTCTTTGGATCTGCCCCTGTGGGCTATAGTGAATGGGTCCTTGTCTCTGGAAGTGGCATCTGATGGCCCCTAGACAAGGTCTGAAGGTTGAGCTTCTGGGGAGTTCTCTTGACGTGGTCAAGAGGTGGTCTAGAGAGGCCTTAGATGGAAGTTGGAGAAAGGCAATCCACAGGGGTGCTCCTGACATGGGGGCCCTGGGTGGTGGTGGCAGTGCTGGATACTGCAAGAGACATGGGGATGGGCTTCTTCTGATTCCACAGACTGAATCAGTTTGTTTGGTTTTGCCTGAGATTTAGAAGTAGCCATCACCCTAGATACTATCATTATATAGTTTTCCTCAATGAGTACTTTCAGCCCCAGTGATCAAGAAAGCACAGAGTCTTGCCAAGACTTGAACAGTCAGTGCAAGGAAATTGGTCAGGATGGCTCAGGTCCCTGGGATAACCAAGAACACTTGACTAATTTTCTCCTTATCAAGCAGAATGGACAGTGGACCATCACACTCCAAATGATGGCCAATCAATTTTCCAGAAATACTGGGGCTTTCTAGGGGTCAGCTTAACACAGTCATCTACATATCCCTTTCTAAAATTATTTAACACACACTTTAGAGGAGTCATTCTATCACCTCTTCCCTCTCCCTAGCATTCAACTTTCACAGACAAGACAAGGAGGATGGAAGGGAAGGGTTCTAATCAGAAAGGTCCCATACTTGCTTGTCTGTCTCTGCCGGCTCTCCCAGCAGAGAAATTTCAGGTGCCTTCTCACACTGGCAAAGCTCCTCGGGTCCTTTCACCTCCCTCATTCATAGGAGGAATATCACAGAATTGTGGGCTAGGGATCAACAGCCACTTTAGCCTATAGTCTTGTTCATAGCCAAATGCACAACAACTCCAACCTGCCATGCAGCGCCCAGGGCCTTGGGGCTGCCGTCTCATTCCTTGCGGAACAATATTGGTGACTCCAGTACTCCAGTCTGCCTCCCAGTACCTGAGACTTGGGTTTCAGGCTCAATGAAACTTTGACACTCGGGGGTGATTAGGCTTCCTGCTACTCCTTTAAAGGCAGAACTACCCAGTGGAACGTGGTCTTACCAAATCTGGCAGGCAGCACATCCTGAACTGTTTTTTGGGCCTCCCAGTTCCATTGAGCCTATGGAGCTCCCCACTTGCCATATACAGAAGGGCCACCTTCTCCTAAACATCAAACAATCCCTTAGTGTCAGGCAAAGTCACATTTCCCAGTGCTCTGAAGTTCAGACTCTAGCTAAAGCAGAGCTGGAAATACATCATCTCTGAACCCCAGCCATAAGCACCAAGAGATGCTGGGGGATTTTGGACAGAGAGATGGCACACCAAGGCCTACTTGCCCGGAAGCAGCTTAAGTCATGTGGTGCTGACTCAGTGGGTTCCAGTCTAAAGCCTGAGCATCAAACACAGTGTGCTTGTTCCCTTGCACATGATGCTTGTGTCTCTGTGTCCCCTACATGGGCATACACTGTTTTACAGTCTAATTGGATATTTTTTGCGTTACAGAATTACTTCAGGACTACACAACCCTACACTAAGGCTGATATTACTATATTGCATAAAATATTCCCTTTCTAACATGTTAGAAGGGGCCCTACCATGCAGCTTTGGAATTGAGTGCCTGTGAATGAAAACCTCTACAAACGGACAGTCAAAATACACCTCTCATTTTTCAATATGTGTAATGTCCTGGGTTGGATCTTAGCAACAAGGAAAAGAGCTATGACAATAAGCAACATTACCACTGAGCTGCAGTCTGAGCCATACATTTATATTTCTTTAACCTTCACACACATGCTTTGATGGAAGTTAATATATGCCCATTTTCCAGATTAAATGCTGTGTTTTATTTGCCTATGCATACAGATTATGAGATAGGAATCTTTAATATGTATTATATTTCACAGATATATGTAATGTCTAATGTAGGCATAAAAGAGAACTAGGACAATTAAGGAACTTTCAGTGTCTTCAATTTCCAGCTTTTCTTTATGGGGTGGGGGGTGGTGTTCAAAGAAGGCTAACATTTTTTTTTATTTCTCATTAGGAATCCTACATGTCTGTATGATTCCCTCCCCACCCTGTATTCATAGTGAACATGAAGAAATGCTATTTAATGTGACCTATCAATGTGATTTGGAAGTTTAGAGACAACTAGAGAGCTTTCAGAATGCTGGCCAAGAAAGAAACTGAGAATATTCCTTTCAGTCATATCATGACTCTGATTAAGGTATGATAGCATTCTTACCATTGCTATTTCAAAATAAAGACAAATTCTGAAAAAGCATTTACAAAAAACATCATAGGAAAGTTTTTCAGGCTAAATTGGAAATTCTCTGGATGAATCAGTGTGGAAGTAACATTTTATTCATCTGGTTTCAGGGTCGAGGAAGGGATCCATCAAATCTGATCAGCTTTCCCATTTCTGAAATAAAATATCAACCACCCAGAACTCAAAGGACAAAAAGTTATTTCAATTTACTGTTTTGAGAAGGTTCAGTCCTTGGTCAGCTGGATTTAAAGAGGAACATCAGGGTGAAAGTGCTTGGTGCAGGATGGAAACTCCTGCCTGAGGGAAGCAGAACCAGGGAACATTGCCCAAGAATGAGGAGCCTGGGACTAAATACAGCACCTAAGGCTGCAGGTCAGCACACTTTTTAAAATACACATGAAGCACTTCATCATAAATCAGTGAGTGGAAATGGTACTTATTCTAAATCGTACTCTTTAGGTCACTGACTGGTTGTGTCATATCCATCAAAAAATGCTCATACATTTATTTATTTATTTATTTATTTATTTATTTATTTATTTATTTATTAGATTTAGGACAGGGTCTACAGGATCTGACTGAGTAGAGCTGACTGTGTAGTGATCCTCCTGTTTATAGCATCCCAAATGCTGGGATTAAAGATGCACACCACCATGTCATCTCAATCTCAATTACCATCTCAATCTTAATCTGTATCTCAGCATGGCCTGGGGGTCTAATTTGCAACCCCTGCCTCTAGAACTGCAGTCTATAAGACTTTCTATTACTGCTGCCTGGAATCCCCCACACAGCTTTCTTTCAAAACACCAAAACCTTATGGTCATCTTAACATTTTAAACAAATCTCTTCCTCTGGACAACTTTACTCTAGGACTAATTTCCATAAGTTTGTTTGACCCTAACCAACTCATGTATGTTCAGATGCTTACTAATTGCTTCTCCTTCCTTCCATTTTCAGATACTAATAACATCAACTCTGCTTGATTTAACACCAGGTTCTGTTGCGTAGCTGGCAGAGTGAGTTTGAGATCTGTAAGCAGCCCAAACCTTCTAAGTAGCTGAGATTATAAAATCCTTGTAGCCTGTCAATGAGAAAATTCATGCAGCCTGCTTGCTTCTGCTCTTGTTAGGATGCTGCGGTGGTCAGGCTATGCATCTTTAGACCCCATCTTTATCTGCCATCTAAACGATGTCACTTTAGTCCAATCAGGTATCATTTTTCTCTATATATCTTCCATCAATAGTGTTTTAAATGCAAATTAGGTGCCACTGTCTCCCTTCAATACTGCTTCAAATGAAAAATCTTGGCGAATATATCCTCCTAAAGCAAAGTTCAAATTCAGCTTTTCACCCTCTATGCATCTTTTTTCTAAATATCAAGAATATAGATACCTGATTGAAGGTCATTTTCAAACCACTTATGTAAAGTGGAAGCTATGAAAACACTCACTGCCACTCTAGGTAACAAGATACAAAGAAAATCCACATTTTAATAAATGCCCTGGGTGCCATAACTTCTGTCTTCCCTGCAGAATCAATGTGGCTACTGCATTAAATTGTATGAGTACTGCTTCTACCTTCAGTGTTCTTCTGAATACTGAGAAACTGTCACATAGGCAGCTTTAAGCTTAATATTTCCCCAGTGAACGAAAGCTTTTAATGTGACACTGTATGAGCCTAAGAATGAAACTAAGTGAATAACAAAGAGCACATGAAATCATTATATTCTTTGTCACTTACTAGTTTGTGGTCTTGAATAAATTCCCTCAGTTTTTCCTCATGAAACCCATGAACTCATTGAAACTTTTACTGTCTTACAGGGAAAGTTTACTAGTTCAAGAAAGATGTATTCCATTAGAATTATTTATGAAAAAGTAGTGAAAAGCTTTAAATTTTCTCTAAAATATGAAGAGAATGTATCCCCTTCCAATAAGGGATACATGATTCAAAAATAAATTTCATAAATTTGATTGAAATAATAAGAATAATACATTGAGCTTAATAATACTTCAGATATATCTCAGCATTTGTCAATATACCCATAAATTCAGAATTAGAATTTACCATTAGTTCTATGGTTGGTGATACTGTTATTGGGTTCTTTTTGCATAACCTATCTTTACTTTTCTTTAAAAATTATTCTGGAATGTACATGAATATAGAAAGAACAGATATGTCTGGACAGAAAAAAGCAGAGGTACAAAAACAAAAATCCTCCAAAACAAAAAGCCATTTTAACAATGCTGAAATTATTATCCTGGTTTATTTTAGAAGCCATCTAAATCAAATTTGTAAAGATGCTTAAGACATTCTGCATATGTGGAAAAACAGAAAAGAAAAAGAAATATGTGCATTTGAAAGTTTTAAAATTTTTGCAACTTTAATTTTTTCTGCTTAATTTTAGCCCTTTTTATACTTTGACTGCCCTTTTTAAAGTTGTTTCTGAACTTCCAAAGTTGGTGTCTAGGCATGATAATCTTGATTTTGGATGCTGAGTAGGTAGAAATTAACTTTACATTGAGAGCCAGAATATAAAAAAAATATGCGCCTTGGCCAAAAAAGAAGTGTCTTACAGTTGAGGCCAAGGAGACTGTAGCTTCTGAAGAGACTGGCACAGTGAAAAAGGAGATAAGTACTTAGCCCCCAGGAAATAGGAAAGATACCAGGAAATCATCTGAGGAATTGGCCAGAGCTAACCAAGTACAGGGTCAAGAGGATAAAATGATAAGCTCTTTTTAAAAGTCTTTGCTTTAAGAAGAGATTTCCAGGATGCCCAGCATACTCATGCCCGCTGAGGAAAGTGGATCTCAAGTTTTCTCACTTAGGTATTGAGGAGCTTCTGCATCCACGAAACACTAGGGTCTGCCTGCTGCCCCAGCTGTCATCAGCAATTGAATCACGCACATGGTCATGATTCTATATGCATGAAGAATGCTAGGACTATGGGCTCATGGAAACTTCCACACAGATTTCAGAGAAAGCACCAGGTGAGCATGCAGTGTGATAAAAGCCAGGAGCTCTACAAAGGACAGTACAGGAAGCTGTGAAAGTGAAGCCAAATTAGAATGGAGCCCTCAGTAAGCTGGAAACTCTAGGGCAGTGTGATACATTCTAAGGAAAGTCACAGGCTATCAAACAGAGCCAGTCCAGGATAAAGGGATGTGGACTGAGGTCAGAAAGGTCATAAGGTGAGGATTTCCCATCCCCTTTGGAGCTCACATTCACCACCACATCCTCTGGCTGCTGGACAAGGAGCTTCAGCATTTAACATTGGTCCTGTTTGTTTTCAGTCTTTCTTTGGCCTGATCTTTCCTATCCTACCTCCATCTGAGAATGAGAATGTCTATTCTGCCCTCTCAGATGTTGGGAATATGCATTTTCCATTTTTATGCAGGCTCCACAGCTAAGAATTTGCCTTGAGTCTCCCAAGGGATTTTGGAGCTGGACTTGGCAACAATGCTGAAACTGTTAAAGTATAATGACTTTTTGAGATGAACTAAACATATTTTGCATAGCAAGAAGGATGTGAGGCTTTTAGGATCTATGGAGCAATTTCTATGGTTAAGACCTAAAAGGCCCCCATAAGCCTCATATATTCAGAGGTGGGTTTTTTTATACGTTGACTGGATCACTGGGGTTATCTTCTTCAGTGACTTATTCTTTTGATGAATTCATAGCTAGCCGTGCTCCTGAGTGGTAGACGACAGTCAAATAATGTGAGTGACTGGAGTATGATCTGCAAGGATTTTTTTTCTTATTCCTGATTTCTTTCTCCTCTGTTTCAAGGTTGTCATGCCTCAAGCAGCTGTTCTGCGCTAGGCACAAGTGCCGTGCCATTTCCCTCTTTGAATTGGTCGACCATGGACTGATTTCTTTAAAACCATGAGACAAAAGAAATCTTTCTTCTTTAAATTGGAGGTCTCAAGAATTTTGGCCCAGCAATGGGAAAGTGATGAATGCTTCTTGGTCCCTGGCTGTTTTTGGAAATTACTGTTCAGTATGGATGTTTTATACTTTCATAGATTGCTACAAGCTACAGACTCAAATATAGAAATGCTCAAAAACAAACAAACAAAAAAAAGCAAACCAATAAAGCAGCCATCACAAGAAAATTAGATACTGTGATAAATGTAGGCATTGAAAGCCTGTGCACAATTATGTTCTTCTTAATTATTCTGCTAGGCAGCAATTTAAAGGAGAGGACATAGTGTCTCAATAGAACAAGTGATGCTTTTTCCTTGAACTCTCTTGGGCCAGGTTTGAAGCTTGGCACTCATATAGTATTTTTTTTCCTAAGCCAAAATATGGGAGTGGGTATAAAATTCTCAGGTTTTTGGTCACTGCTTTAGGTTTCTTAGTAGTTTCAATGATTGTATCCAATATAAGAAGGCTGGTGATGTAGATGGTAGAAGGATTTGTCAAGAGTCAAAAATAAAGAAAAGACTATTTATTTAGATCACAGTAAGATGGATAGTGGGCCGTCTTCTGGGAGAAAAATTGCAAAGTCAGGCTGAGGCACTAGAGTTTTCATAAGTGGTTTAAGACCAGGAAAGTGGTGTTGGTAGAAATGTGGACATCTCAGAAATGCATCTTATAAGAGCTGGCAAGATAGCTCAGTGGACTAATCACCTGCATAGGCAAATGCAGGGACAGGGGCTTGATCCCTGGCACAGCATGCTGTATTGGCCTTCACCTTGGCATGCCTAGCTGTGGCCACTGAGACCAGGCTTGGTGGCACATGCCTGTATTCTCAGCACTTGGAAGGCTGAATACAGGGGGATCAATAGGAATCCTAATTGGTAGTAAGACACTGTAACAGACACATAAAAAAGAAGAAATGCATCTTGTAAAGCAGCTATACATACTGATCTTCCAGACACAACTGTTTCATAACTAAAGCCGTCTGAAAATGATTGTGCACTGACAAGGTTATTTAATGTAAACTTACAAAAGCCCTTTGAATGTTATATTAGAATATTTATACACATTATCTCTTCAAGAAAGAAAGGCCAGGGCTCAATATAATGAATGCATCAATTTTATGCCTATTTTTACCCTGTGTGTTTTCTAGACAGCAAGACCAGGGCATCTGCCCAAGACTAGTGTTGGGCAGGGTGACTGTATCAGCAGAAACATTTGGGTACTAAGAATTTTAATCCTCTTATCCTATCACCTATTATAAGAACTATCTCAGCATTCCACTTCTGGATTTTTTACAATGGAGAATTTTAAATACTCCATTTTAAAGCAAGAGTAAATCTGATGGCTTTGAAATATTTCAAAAGAAATGCCAGTTTGCTAATATGTCCTCCTTTATTTTCAACAAGCCCAAACTAAAAATATCTGCTTTTAGTGGATCTTTACGTGTTTAGTAAAACTGCTGCCTTTTATTTTTTTTAAATCACCTTTGAAAGGACTACAAGGAATGTAACACATAGATTGTGAATCTTCCCTGTACTGGGGTACTCAGCAATCATTATGAAAACATTCTGCTTCTGAGAAAATTATATGTCATTACAATACTGGCTGACTCAAATGTCCTCGTGTGACAAATATGGAACCCCTTGTAAATACATTAGGCATGGTGACTCAGGCCTGAAGTAAAATATTTAGCACCTTCTGTGCACAAAACATCACATTGTGTCTGAGGTGGGCTGTGAAAGAACTTTCTTCAGGACTCTGTAATATAGATGAGTAAGATCAGCCCACATCAAAATTTCTCCATTTAGATTATAATCTGGAGCAGAGAGTTAGCCTGGGTACACTGGATTGACCTTTGTGCATTCTGGGATTTAGAACACGAGAATTCATGGCCCGAACTCCAGAGATGTTAGGATTTCTGCAACTTCTTCCATTCGCTGAAACATTTTCTCCAAGCAATATGAAAACTTTTGGATTTCTGTGTGTTAGTTCAGTCAAATCAAGAGTACATGATATCCTCTTAGTTTACACTCTTATATTTTTCCTTTTTTTATAATATGAGTAAAGAGTTGGCAGGCATAAAATTTAGGGAGACACTTACAATGTTGTTTTTAAGCTTTCCTTTTCAAAGTATTTATAAATAGCATGGTAAACTGTGAACTTTTTCCCTTGAGAAATGCTGATACCCCAAAGGCTTAGTCAGTTTCAAAGCTTTTGCAAGGAGCTGCATTACTTAGATTTCTTTGAAATGAATACAGTTATTAAAAATAGCCATGATTGTAGCTACTTGGGATATTGGCTCTAAAATTGATTCAGCCTGGGAATTTGTTTCTAAAATTCACATGCACATAAACGTGCTCAATTGAACATGCCAAAAGACTGGTTTAAGCAGAGAAAAGTTGCCCAGTTACTCAGTCTTAATGCAGTTTTTGCTTGATTTCATTACTTTAAAAATGAGATGCAAATAAAAAAATAAACAACCATCTATTTTTTTTTAAATTTGCTTTGCAATAAAGCATTGTTAATCGACCTAAGAACTTATGGTGGCATTTGTGCCTTAAGTAACTAAGGCACAAATTTATCCTTAAGTAACTAAGCTCTCAAAATGTGATAGTGCTTCTAAATTTGGGGATTGCTGAGACATTTCTTGTAATAAGATATTTTATTATTACTTCAATGATCTGTCCCTTCTGGGTAGAATTTGGAATCTTTTTGAGTAGCGATTATCTTTCTCTGAAGTGAAATTTCTCCCATAGAAAACCCAGGAATGGTATCTTAAGAATAGTCTTACTATTGCCAACACTTCCTACACACCAGGACAAAAATACCATTAGAATAAAGTTCCAAACTCAAGTCTCATCCTTCTACTTTTGGTTATAGCTACAAAGAAGAAAGAAAAGGCAAAGTTTTGTATTCAGCCCATCTGAGTGTTTAAGGAATTCTGAGTTCCTCACAAAGGGGTCTTTGTCAGCATGAGCTCACCCATATCCGGCTGCCTCACCAATCCAGGTGCTCTTCATCTTGTGCTCTACCTTTAACCTTTGGTTCTCACTATCTACTTATATCTGTAGCCTCTTTTTTTCTCCTCTTCTTGTTCTATATTTTTTTCCATTCTGCAATCTCCATCTTCCCTTCTGCTCGATGTTTCTTCCTTGTGACTTCCTAAATTCTACTCTCTCTCTTCTTTTAAACTTCTACTAAGCTGATGGCCATATTTCATGAGTTCCACTTTAAAATTTCCTTTGTATTAAAGGATCACTAATCTACTTAAGAAGAACGAACTGTAACATTTTCAAGAAAATTTTACCATTATTGACATTTGTCTCGAGTTATCAGTGTAACACTCCCAAATTGTTAGCATGTCTGCTGCATTTTGCTCTCATTAGGATGTAATTATGTTTTTTTAAATGGGACACTGATTTCTGTCTTGACTGAAGTACTACAAGGAAAGAATCTGATTTCTATCAGATATGAGATACAGTTGCTATTCATTACTTTGTACTCAGTATACATCCATTCATCCCATTAATGTACCAAAAGTACACTTAAGTTTGTGAAATATAAAAATAAGTTAAGAGCTATCTATATGAGCACAGAACAGTTTGCATTTATCTGACTTGCACTGAGTTTCTATGTTTACCTGTTCATGTATTTGATGACAATGCTGCTTTTAAATAGCTTTATATGTTTAATATTTGAAGTTAATATTTCTTAGTCTCTGATGTGTGTCCCCAAAACCTTATCTAGGCCATTACTACCCTATTTATTTATTTTTTGCATAATTTAATCCACCAGTTTGAGATGTTATTTAAAATAAATGCCTGATTAGCACTTATGTAATTATTCAGGTTTTCTGACATGGACCCTCACATTTAAGCTTTAAACCAGATTTTAATGAGGCTAATATTTATTTTAGGACTCCATTGTCAGAAGAGCAAAACAAACTACATCCACATCAGGCATCAGAAATTTTAACTGAGCCAGGTGCTAGCTTCAAGTGTGAAATATGACACTACTTGTGTCAATAGTGAATCAAATAACTACAATCCCTGATCTTGCAATGTCCAGAGAAAACTGCATAATTAACATGGTCTAGAAAGTAGGATTATTACTAAGTTTAGCATATAACTCTTAAGGCGTGGCTTTAGACTCTCCACAGTCCCAAAGAGAATGTACTTAGAAGCAGAAATCACTGACATACCTAGAGATGTCACACACCATTTTTTAGTACTGTTTGGTCTGGACAGAAGCCTGCAGAATATCAATGGATAGCATGCTGTTACATTTACCAACATCTAACAAAACAGAAGCAAGTAAAACTACCTGTTGATGACCAACAAAATATTGAGGATAGGAAAACAGTAACACCTCACAGCCTTCCTGATAAGACTCCTGTAGAGTCTAACTTTCTTGTCTACCTTGCCTAACGGTGTTATTTCTTTGTTGCTGTAATTGACTGCCAATCAAAGAACAAATGCATGAAGCTCACAAATACTGGGTAATGGGTAATTTTTTTTTAATGAACAAGCCTTAGTTTTGAGACCATAAATATTTAATTTCTATACTGTATCAATGATAATTATCATCAGTTCTTCTTTTCTTGACCTGACAATGATTTTTAGTTAAGTAGCATATGTTTATGAAGTTGATAAGAATATATTTGCATTGTTATTTTATAGATGTAAAGGAAGTTGATGTAAGCAAACATAATGGAGTTAATCTTATGTTACAGGGGGAAGAATTGAACACCTTTAAAGCTACCAAGTTGACACTTTCTACTTAACACCATGCCTCTCACAGAATGCCACGAAGGTAAAATGAAAGTTATGAACTATAACTTGATGCTTTTTACATTTCAGATACCCCTTTTTACTTTTTATTTCTGATGATCTGGCATTGTATCCATTTCTTTCGAAACTGAGTTACTGATGGCTTGTGGAAGAAAAAGAAAATCTTTTTCTGAGTTATCGTATGATCCATCCCCAGAATGTGCATGTTTTGCCATGCTTATGTTACTCAATGTACCAATTTAATTCTGGTCATTGCATGCACTCTTCTACTTTAAGGAAAGGTGGCAAGGATGGTCAACGTGCTTCAGCTTAGCTTAGGCAATGAACCCCTTAAAAAATGCAGGGCTTAACATCAAACATTAGTGTCCACAAAGACATGGAGTTTGGCTTATATTATTGGTAGAGTCTGATTTGGTTCATATATTCACATTTTTTTCATATGACTCAAAAGTGAGAATATCTTGTATTTATCCACAGAGGGAAATCGTTATATCTTTTCAAAAAGCATGGGGTTCTTGATTCTTTTGTCACTGAGATTAAGGCTTTGCCACTGATGATTTATAACTCATCTCTGTATCATGAAAAAGGAAGGAGGGCTGCAGAGATATTCTAGAAAAATGATACGATTATTGTGTATGCTTCTGTCCTAATTTTTTTTTTATGACTGCAAAAAGAACCACCATGAAGGCAAAGACGGAGGACTGAGATAGGCATTTAAATAGACATAGACTTTGGTGACATTATTGAGACATGGTGACTAACCAATCCTGAACCTTCTCTTATTTGCATTCCTCCTGTTGTGAGATAACCCATTTGCATACTGTTGAGGCCAGTGCAATTGTGGTTTTTGTGTACCACACTTCTGATAGCAGCACAACTGGTAGAAATCACTAGCAAAGCCATGATGAGCTATGCTGCAGTAATAAACTAACTCCCCTATCTCAGTCGCTCAGTAGATGATTGACTCATGCTTGCTTATATTAGTCTCCTACAAGTCTGTGATCACTTCTTTGTCTTATTCTTATGCTATCTTGAATTCATGATCTTGATGTCTTGTTGGAAAGAAGAATGAATAGAGGGTAAGGCAATGTGTACACATGGGTTAGACCTGAAACAGATGTATCTTTCTTCCCTTGAATGTCCATTGGCTGGAATTCAGTCATGCATGTTTAAAATAACTATAAGAGAAGCTAGAAAGTCAGATCTTCCTCCTGAGGTCTTATACATAGATATAGTATAAGGTATACATGATACTGTATCTACTGTTCATAATGAGCAACAAGAATCTCTTGCTTGAAACAGGACAGAACATAAAATTTCATGTATTGGTGGTTGGGTAATTAAAGAATTAACTTGGGCTGGGGAGAGAGCTCAGTGTTCTAAGCATCTGCCTGACAAGCACAAAGACCCTATTTTGATCCCTGGTACTGCATGCCCTACAGGACTGGAACCTCAGGCATGTTATACCAGCCTGGGACCCTGGATGTGCCATGTCAACCACCAAAACCAGGAGGGGTGGAGCACACCTGTGATCCAAGCATTGGGGAGACTGAGACAGAAGCAACACTACAAGCTGCAGAGTGAAGCCCCATACCAAATAAATAAATTGATAAAATATTTTTTAAAAGAATTAACTTTATATTGTGGGGTAAATGTGTATTTACAAATCAAATTTGTAAGTTTTTGGCAGACCAAAGACCCAGATGTCTTATCTACTCTTCTTATTGCCAAGACAAAGTGTCTGACACCCAAAGATGAAGGTTTGTTTTAGCTTTCAACTTATAGAGGTCTTGGCCCATAATTGTTTGGCTCCATGGCAGGGTGTCACATGGAAGGGGGCAACAGTCCTGGTGATGGTAACAGAACATAGCAAAAGCAATTTAAGAAAGAGGGGAGGGGCAGAGAAAGAGCTAGACTGAGAGCAAGCAAGTGAGAAAGAGACAGATAGAAACAGAGAAAGACAGAGACAAAGACAGAAACAGACAGAGACAGCGACAGACAGACAGAGATCTTTTGTTTGCTTATGTTGTTTTTCAGGCTACCTAAGCTAGGGAGTGTATAGCACTCACACCCTTAATCCAGCGTTGGACCATGAATCACTCACAAGCTCTAGAAGTCCAGCCCATGACTAGCTGAGGTTTTGGGGGGACATCTACTCACAAGCCACAATGCCAGAGAGGAGCTAACGGTGCATCTCAAGTCTAAATGTGTTCTGGATGCACAGTTATTTCTGTTTTCCTTTTTTTCTCCCAAGTCCTTCATCAGATTGGATGAAATCACACGATTTAGGGAGAGTATCTTCATGGCTTTTGTGTTGTGGAGACACAATACTTGATACCAACAACTATAAAGTGGAAAAGTTTACTTTGGCTCTCAGTTGGTAGAGGTTTCAGTCCACAGTTCCACAGGCTTCAAGAAAGGGAACCATGAAAGAGGGACTGAGCAGAGATGAAACAGCTCATGCCAGGGCAGAGAGGGATCAAGCAAGGAGAAACAGAACTTTGTAGATACTGCTGCCAATGACTCACCTCTTGCAACCAGACTTCATCTCCCTGTATCATATTTACCTACACTCTGAAGAGTTTACATTCTGTTGATAAGTATCACACACATCTGATCCAATTACCTCTCAAATACTCCACTTATGACCACAGAAGGCTTTGGGTGGACTCTAGATATAAACCGTAATAGAGAGCATCCTGTGTTACTTAGTCTACTGATATTCATATCATTAAAATTATTACTTTTACAGCAATTATTAGACTAATAGTTGAACAAATATGTGGTTGTATCCATGCAGTCAAGTTGATAAATAAAACATATGTATAACATATAACATTTAATATTAGCTATATACTTACTGAGGCACAAATCATAGATCTTACTCCTAAGGAGCCTTCTAATACTATAGCCAGTAAACCTATCTGACTCTCATCTCTCTGCTAGAAAAGTGGTAGTAAAGGGATGCTCTGATATCCCCTGGCACTGGTATGTCATTGAGAAGGAACTCAGCTCAAGTCTGAAAATTCACTGGGTAGTCTCTGGAGGTCTGAGCACACTGTATTCTTGCATTAAAACTGAGCAGAGTCAGCTGTCTGGCTTAGTGCTTAGGGTCATCAAGCCAGAAAGAACAATTTGTGTTGCTTATTCTCCGTAGTCTAGAAAATCAGGGAAATATGCTGTGAGCTCCTCTAGGATCAGGAAAGAGGACGGTAGAATGTAAATAAAGCAGAGGAATTAGTCTATGAGTGTTAAAACCCTTTGATAGCCCATTCAGACCTAACTATTAAAGGATTTTTGTGTCTATTGCTCTAGCATCTTTTCTCCTGGCTCTGGTTCAGAGATGCTCAAGGCCCACTTCATGATTCCTTCCTCTTTTCCATAAGTTCCAGGGATCAAATGCCAGGAGCTTTGCTTGGATCTTACTCTCATGGCAACTTTCCTGATTTCACACCATTTTCATAGCACATTACGGCTTCCAAATTTGTGTCCCTGCACTCCTTTTCCTGTGTGGGTATCAGAGAAATACACATAATATTTAATTTTATATAAAGCATGCATGTGATGGAGGACCATTTACTGTACTTCATTATAGAAAAAATCAAAATACATTAATTGAATATTCGGAAATTAAAAATGGTTGCATGAAGTTATATACATATTTGAGAATAGTTAGTCCAGTTTTTCAATATATAGTTAGAGGATTGGTTGATTTTACTCTTCTTTAGGAATAGGGGTCAGAATCTTTCAATGCAGCTCAGACTCACAGTTCTCCTCCTGTTTTTCCCCTACTCCAGGATTACAGGTGTGCATCACCAAACCTGGGTGAAGTGAACTGTATGATCTGTGGCCAGCATGGCATGAAGTACACAGGATAGAACCCGTGTCCTTGAACTTGTCAGGCAGGAGCTTAGACTGCAGAGCTGTCTCCACAGCCCGGCTTTACTTTTAAAAATATACCACCACCTATTGAGTTATAATAACTTCCTCTATTATCATTTTCTGTACTAATTATTAATTTCAATTCAAATAAAGAAAAAGAAAATAGAATATCCATTAACTGAGATATTTCCAGTGACACTGAAGAGTAGTCGGAGGTACTTATTTAATAAGAAAATCTTTTTAATATAGGTAGATACATAGATGATAGATTGATAGATAAAATGACAGAAAATAATGATTATAAGTTGTGCTACTTCATTCCATATACTTTATATTCAGATGACTGTGAAAACAACTTTACATTTATGATCTTTTTCTATTTTAAAAATAGAAACATGTAATTTAATAACTCATTTGAAGCTATGGGGTATTATACAACACATGATATCAATGGGATTAATTGGTTTTGCACTGTTGAGTCAATCCTTTGACATTTATATGGCACAATCATGCAATGACTATTTTTAAATAAGACAGTTTACTTTTTCATGTAATTTCTGTAATTATACTTCTGAAAATTAAATTAATTTACAAAAGTTTAAACATACATAAGAATTATTAACTCATTTTTTGTCCAATTCCAGTCAATCGTTTCAAACGATATTATGCTCTTGACAGAAGTGTGTTAGTTTTGGTAATTAACTGATTCCACAAAGTGTTCCACTTTTCCACAGTTCTCCATGACTAATGATTTGGTTTGTTTTTTTTGTTTGTTTGCTGGTTTTTTCTGGAGAAACAAATAGCAATGAGACAGTTTCAAAACAGGCTAGTAGGACAGTGACAATAATTTATACATTGCATATTGTTGTCTTTCTAGTGGTTATTCATAGTACAAGATGCAGACGTGATATCCTGTCCAAATACTGTTCGTAAAAATCTTTCTTCTCATTGAATCATGAAAAAGTAGCTATTCTATCTATCCTAACTATTTTGTATATGCAGATACAAAATGGTCTCTCTTATCCTTTGCCTTTCTTTGAATGCTTTAGAGCCTCAGTGTACGGACAACTTTTTCATTCTTCTACACCTTACTCTGTGGACAGTCATTGTAGGGCAACAGTAAAATCTCATAATTTGTATGTCTTGGACGGTATCTATTTAGTAAACACTGCCTGAGAGATAAATCCATTACTGTTACTCATATGTTATATTGGATAGATGATAAAATGTCTGTCAGATGAATAAAAAAAACATGGTCCTTCCTTTGGATACCTTTTTTTGTCAGAGATAGGTATTACATTTCCATTTTACTATTGTATATGCATGAATTCAACAAAATAATCCAATATACTCTAGCACTCCATAACAGTACTGGGTTACCAGTAGGACTGGCAATGTCAGATGTTGACTTGAGCCTTTCACAGGTTAGCACATTAATATGGCTTTATTTTATATAACTCATTTTTATACTTTTTGGTTGGATGGTTAAGACCAAGATAAAGCAAGACCTATATAACAAGAAACGTCATCTTTGCATCTGATAAGGTCAATCAAGCCCCTTTAGAATTTATCCTGTAAGCCTATATTGCACTTTGAAGATTCATTGTCAATGTCATCCATGTGAATGAGTCACAACCATTGCTTGACCAATGTGGTCTGTGTGAAAGCCTGAGAGAATGTATTCTCTCCATGTGACTCTCCATAGGCACACTATACATCATTAATCACACTCCTCTGTGGCCCATAATCTCCTTTTTTATTATTATTATTTTTATTGAGCAAATAGCAATGAGACAGTTTCAAGACAAATTAGCAGGATGGATTTGACAAATTAATACATTAAAAAAAGTTTTCGTAATGTTTTGGTGTCATACAAGGTGCATACATGCTATTATACTTACAGGCAGTATTATAGCACATGTTTCTAATCAGCGAATGAAGAGAGTGTAGATATATACTTATCTTAATTTTTATAGCTGAATTATATTAGAGATTCAATAATTAATACCTTCTACCTTGTTATTTCCCTAGTGTTTGTCCAAAGTATTGGAATCCAACATAATATCTTGTCCAACTACTATTAGTTGAAATCTTGCTTGTCATAGAATTATGCAGAAGCATGGCATATTTATTATAGCTATACTGTTTATACACACACATCATGATTCTTCCTTTGTATACCACTTTTTTTTTGTCTAGAACTGTCAAAAATGAACAATCCAATGACATTAAACCAATTTAGGTGACTGAACTCGGTGACACAATCCAACACAGTCCAGAATTCCACAGTAATAGTGAGTTATCTGAAGAAGTTGTTGACTGTAGCCATTTACAGCTCAACTTATTATTATGGTTCCATGTTATATACCTCATTTTATACTTTTCTGCTGGATGGCTAAGACTGAGATAGATCAAACCTATATGCCAAAATATGTAGCTTTTGTTTCTGATGAGGTCAGTGAAGTCCCTTCAGTGTTTATCTTGTAATCCCGTACCTCACTCTGTAGATCCTTTATCTGTGTCAGCCATGCACATGAGTCATGGCCAATGCTTGACCAGTTTTCTCTCTAGGAGAACTTGAGAGAAAGATTTCTCTCCATGCAATTCTCCAAAGGCACACTATACATCATCAATCACTTTCCTCTGTGGATCCATAATCTCCTTGATCAGAAAATTTGGGGCACAACTGAGTTTCATGATGTTACAGTACAGGTTCTCCTATGCCCTGAGTCTTCGCCGAACTTGAAAGGCTAGGGTCAAAATGTTGGCTGGCCTTGTGGCTCTTCTATTTCTCCAATTTTGATCTGTGAGCTTAGGTTGTTAACCATCCAGAAGAAAAGCTGTTTGTTAGCCTGTAACATATGCTATTCAGTTTCTCCTAACTATCTGACTCAATTTTCTTTAGTTGTTCTTTTACGTTTCTCTTTGTATTTCTTCTTTTGCCTTCTTATACTAGGGAGACTGTACGATATTTGCACATGTGTGTCTGGTTTATTTCACTTATGAGAATGTGTTCAAGTGGCATCCACTTCAAAATAAATGCTTCAAGTTTATCATTTTTTATAGCTGAGTAATATTCCATTATATAGAAATACCACCTCTTTTCAACCATTCCTCATGTGATGGACATCTTGGTTGTTTCCAATATTTAGATATCACAAATTTTGCTGCCATAAACATAGGTACACATAAATCACTATCATATAATGTTTTCAGTACCTCTGGAAAAATTCTCACTGGGGGATAGCGAGCTTGAATGGGATTTCTAGGCCTCCTCTTTTGAGGAGTCTCCACACTGATCTCCACAATGGCTGTACTAGTCTACATTCCCACCAGCAGTGGAGAAGTGTTCCCTTTTCCCCACAACCTCTCCAACATTTGTTGTTGGTTGATTTCCTTATGATAGCCATTCTTTCTGGAGTGCGATGGTTTTTCAGTGTTGTCTTTATTTCCATTTCATGGATGGCTAGCAATGTGGAGCATTTTTGGATATATTTATTTGCTTCTTTAATTTTGTCCTCTGAGAAATGTCTATTAATCTCAGATGTCCATTTCTAAATTGGGTCTTTAAATTTGATGTGCCTATTTTATCTTAGTTCTTTATATATTGTAGACAACAGACCATTGTCTGATGGCTTATTAGTTAGGATTTTTTCAAAATTTGTGGGTTGTCTTTTCACACTCTGTTGACATTTCTTTTGATGTGCAGAAACTCCTCAAGAAGAGTTGGTCCCAGTTGTTGATTCTTTCAAGTGTTTCTCGTGCAAATATATGTTTGCTCATGAACTCTTTACCTACCTCTATGTCTTCAAGAGTTCCTCCTACTTTCTCTTCCAGGAGATTGAGTGTTTCTATTTCAATGTTCAGATCTTTAAACCATTTCGACTTTAGCTTAGTGTATGGTGACAGAGCTGGGTCAAGTTTTAGTTTTCAGCATGTAGAATGCCAGCTTTTCCAACATCATTTGTTAAAGAGGTTATCTTTCTTCCAGTGAGCTTGTTTGGTCTCTTTCTCAAAGATCAGATGGCTGAGTGTGTTCGTAGATGCCTCTGCATCTTCTAATCTATTCCACTGATCCTCAGGTCTATTTCATTGCCAGTACCATGTTGATATTATCACAGTGGCTTTGTAGTGTAATTTCAGGTCAAGAATTGTGATGCCTCCTGCCTTGTCTTTATTGGCCAAGATTGCCTTTGCTATTCTAGGTCGTTTGTGGTTCCAAATAAATTTTAGGAATGATTTCTCTATGTCTGGAAGGTATGTTGGTGGCAGTTTGATAGGGATTGCATTAAATCTGTACAGCAATTTTGGGAGTGTGGCCATCTTCACGATGTTGGATCTTCCTATCCAGGATCACGGAATATCTTTCCATTTTCTGAAATACTCTATAATCTCTTTTCCTAGGGTGTTGTAGTTTTCTTGAAAAGATCTTTGACTTCCTTGTTTAAATGAATTCCAAGGTATTTCATTTTCCATGGTGCTATTGTAAAAGCTATTGTTTCTATTGCTTCACTTTCAGTGTGCTTGTTATCTGCATAGAGGAATGCTATTGACTTTTGAGTATTGACTTTGGATCCAGCTACGCTACTGAATTTCCATATCAGTTCAAGTAGTCTTGGTGGAATTTTTGGGGTCTTCCAAGTAAAGTATCATGTCATCTGCAAATAGTGATAATTTAACTTCTTCTTTACTTATACTACTTAATTTTATTTCTCCCTCTTTTCTAATGGCTGTTGCTAGTGATTCCAAAACTATATTGAATAAGAGGGGTGATAGAGGACATCCTTGTATTGTACCTGATTTAAGAGTAAAAGATTTCAGTTTTTTCCCATTTAGGATTATATTAGCTTTTGGGTTGTCATAGATGGCTTTTCTCAAGTCTATTCTAATTTTCTGTAGGACTTTGAACATGAATGAGTGTTGGACTTTGTCAAAAGCTTTCTCTGAATCAATTTGAGATGTGGTTTTTAGATTTCAGTCTATTAATATAGTGAATTGCATTTATAGATTTGTGTATATTGACACATCCTTGTATCCCTGGGATGAATCCTACCTTTTCATGGTATATGATCTTCTTGATGGTTTGCTGTATTCTATTTGATAGATTCTTACTGTGTATAGCCTTTTTGTTTATGTCTTTCCCTGGTTTTGGAATTAGTATAATACTTTCCTGTAGAAATGACTTTGAGAGGACTGCTTCCTTTTCAATTGCATTGAAGAGTTTAAGGAGTGTAGGGATTATTTCTTCTATAAATTTCTTGTAGAATCCAGCTATGAATCCATCAGGACCTGGACTTTCCTTTGTCGGTATGCTTTTTATTACATTTCATATTTCGTTGTCTATTGTTGGCTTATTGAGAGTTGTCATATTTTCTTGATTCAGTTTTGGTAATTTGTACCTTTTGAGGAATGTATCCATTTCTTCTGTGTCTTCTATTCTGTGAGCATAAAGATTCTTGAAGTAATTATTGATAATCTTCTGAATTTCTGCAGGGTCTGTGGTGATTTCACCCTTTTCATTCCTTATCGCACGTACTTGAAATTTTTCTTTCCTCTTTTTGATGAGGGTGGCTAGGGGCTTATCAACTTTATTTAGTCTTTCAAAGAACCAACTTTTTAATTTCTGGATTCTTTGAACTGTTTTTTTTATCTCAAATGAATTAATTTTTGCTCTAATCTTTATGATTTCTTCCCGTCTTTGCGCTATGGGTTTCGTTTGCTCTTCTTTTTCTTGTTTTCAGAGGTGGAACATTAGAGTGTTTATTTGTTCCCATTCTGTTTTCCTCATGTGTGAGTTCATAGCTATGATTTTCCCTGTAAGAACTGCTTTCATTGCATCCCATAGATTCTGATAATTTGTGCTTGAATTTTCACTGAATTGTAGATAATGTTGAATTTCTTGTTTAATTTCTTCTGTGACCCATTGACTGCTAAGTAGGGTGTTGTGTAATTTCCATGAATTCATTGGGTTTTGCTGGATTTTTTGTCATTTATTTCCAGATTCATTGCACCGTCATCAGGTAATATGCATGAGATAATTTCTGTTTTCTTGCATATACTTACACATGATCTCTCGAAGAGTATGTGGTCTATTTTGGAAAATGACCTGTGTGCAGCTGTAAAAAATGTGTATTCAGCTGTGTTTGGGTGGAACGCTTTGTATATGTCCACCAGGTACATTTGTTCCAAGCTCTGGTTCAGTTCTGCTATTTCCTTGGTAATTTTTTTCTCTCCTTGATCTATCTTTTTGAGATAAGGGGGTGTTAAGGTCTCCTGTTAAGATTGTAGCCTTAGATATTAGGTTTTTCATGACCATTAAGATTTGTCTTACATAGTTGGGTGCTCCTGTGTTTGGCGCATAGATATTTATGAGTGTTACCTCTTGCTCTTGAATTTTTCCTCTAACCAATATACAGTGGCCCTCTTTGTGTCATTTTATCATTCTTGGTTTGAAGTTGAGACTGTCTGAGAACAGAATGGCTACTCTTGCTTTTTTTGAGGTGCTGGGGCAGGTAGTATTGTTTTCTATCCTTTCACTTTGAGCCTATGAATGTTCTTTTGATTTAACTGTGTTTCTAGTATATAGCATATTTTTGGATTTTGTTTCCTAATCCACTGTGCCGGTCTATTTCTCTTAATTGGTGAATTGAGTCCACTTACATTATGGTTATAATTGAAATGTACTGACTTATGTTTGTCATGCTGTTCACCTGGTGTTGTTTATTCCTTTGTATCCTGTGTTTAATTGTATGTCCTGTTTAGTGGGTTCTTTCCATTCTCATTCATGGAGTTCTGGTCATTGTGGTCTCTCTCTAGAACATCTTTCAGCAGCCTGTGTAAAGATGGCTTTGTCATCATGAAATTCTTTAGTTGTTCTTTATCGTGGTAGTTTTTCACTTCTCCATCAAACTTGAAAGAGAGTTTTACAGGGTACAATAGTCTAGGCTGGAATTTGTTTTCATGTAGGACTTGAAGAACTATTTTCCATGCTCTCCTTGCCTTCATGGTTTGTGTAGGGAAGCCGGCTGTAATTGTGATGGCCTTTCCTTTGAATGTGATCTGCTTCTTCTCTCTAGTAGCTTTCAGTATATTATTTTTGTGTTGGATTTCTGGGATCTTGACTATTATATGTCTCAGTGTGCTTTTACATGGGTTGAAGTTATTTGCTGTTCTGTATGCTTCAGTGACCTGACTGTTGAATTGTTTCCTCATATTTGGGACGTTTTCTGCAATTCCACAAATTCTTTTTATGTCATTTGTATTGACTCCTTCATTCTCATTGTTACCAGTTAATCTCACATTGTTCAACCTGGCTTCATCTTGCAGCTGATGGATTCTTTTTTCCTGCATTATCGTTATTTTGAAGAGATCCTTTCTCACCTTTTCACTAGCTGTGCCATCATCTTCAGGATCTGAAACTCTCTTGGCTTTCACTCATACTGTTTTGCACACTTGTGACTGATATTTTTAGTTCTATATCTCTTTGACTCTGTTTAATGCATTCTATTTCTTTTCTGTATTGCTCATTCAAGAATCTGTCATATTTCTGACCTCTATTTTTTTAAATCCATGTTTTCTTTAGAGGTAGTTATTAATTCTTTTTCTGCAGAGTTTCTTCCAAGTTGGGGTTCCTCTGTATATTTCCAGACTTGTTTCTGTATTTCAGATGCCATGATTTCAAAGAATTCTTTTTTTTCAAAGAATTCTTTTTTGATTTCAGAAATTATTTCTGCTTTGAGTTCCTCATGATGTTTCTGCTGTTGTCTCTTTGCTTCAGACACTGTTAATTCATACGTTTCGGCTGGAATAGTGCTCTCTGTACTTGTTCTCGGTGAGTATTGGTTTTCCCCCTGATGTTTCTGCATATGATTCTTTATTTCAGATGCTATGTATTCAGATATCTCTTTTTATTTGTGGAATTACTTCTTGTCTGATTTTCTCTATACCTTTCTGTTGTTTCTTTGCTTTTGTATCTGTTAATTCATTCATTTCAGCTGAGCTAGTGTCTTCTGCACTTACTGGTGGACTCGAGGCCTGAGATTGCATTTTTGTCCTTGTCTTTGTCATTTTCTATTGCACTGACCTCTGACCTTTGGTGTAGAGCTTTGGTGCAGCTATAACCTTAGCGTGTAATGAGATTTGGGTGCCAGTCTATTAAGTTTGAGATTATCCAGTTATGCCTGGCCTGGATCTAGCTGTTGTGTTCAGTTCCTTTTTGTTGCAGCTCCTGTGGTTCCCCTCTGTTGGTTCCTTGGTCAGGTGAGCAGGAACTGAACCAGGATGCAGAGTGAGTAGTGAAAATTCCCATTATCTTGGCTGGCTTTGGGGTGAGGATCAGGAAAGTTGCTGGAGTTGGCCCTCGTGTCTCAGACAGGCCACTCTCTAGGTAGGCGGGCCTGGGCTTTGGTGGGTCTGCTGGGCTCCCAAAAGGATAGTGAATGTTCTTCTTCACCTGGTAGCCTGTGCTGGGTTAGCCACGCTGTGCTTGGTGGGATCTGGGACTGCTGGGAAATGTCTATCTGGCACGTCGGGCCTGGAGCTCTCACTCCCCAGCCGAGTTGCATTGGGTTTGGACCCATAATATCCTTATTCAGAAAATTTGGGATACAACTGAGGTCCATGATGTTACAGCACAGATTCACCTATAACTGAGTCTTCAATGACCTTGAAAGGCTAAGGCCAAAATGGCCGCTGTCCTTGCAGTGCTCATTTGCTCCTGATTCTTGGTCTGCAAACTTAGACTGTTAACCCTCCAGAAAACTCTACAACTTATGCAGTTGTGTTTAACATCACTATTTTTGTGAATGTCAAACATCTTACTCATGACATAGAACAGGTATTTTCTATCTAGTATTGATATGTTAAACTTTAGGTCCCTAAAATGTATGGAGAAAAATTTAAAAGCCTAAAAATATTTTTAAAATATGAATAAATAATTACATATTTTTACACAGAAATTTGGAAATCTAACCATATACAGCATTGTAGCAGGACAGTCCCGTGACATTTTTTTTCCCATTTATTACCCTTTTTTTAAAGCAAACATTTACTTGAGGGCCAGGATGGCAATAATTGGTGTGTCATGATAAACAGTATGTATTTAGATGACCAGAATGACATGAATTCTAAGCATGACCCTTCTTTTACACATTGCTATTTTCAGTGAAGTTGCTTGGTTCACAGGTATTAGCATGTATAGTTAGTCATGGTGAGAATCCTACCAAATAACTGCTAGTTTCAAAAAAAAACCTTGATGATGTTTCTCAGGATCATTGCCTACTCATCTTGTGCATATAAATGTATTGCTTTGCCCCTGTCATGTTTCCCAGCTTTTCTCCTTCCCTCTCCTTCTTGTCCAGTCCTCAAGTTCTGGCTTTCCTTTTAACTGTGTTGTATCTTTCTATTCGTATTTCTTACTTTAAGTTCTTATACTAGGGGGACTATACAATGTTGGTCTGGTTCATTTCATTTATAAGTTTATCTTCAAGTGGCATCCACTTGAGGAATGCTTCAAGTTTATCATTCTTAATAGCTGAGAAACACTCCATTATATAAAAATACCACATCTTGGGGCCGGTGAGTTGGCTCAGTGGAATAAGTGCTCCCCTAGCAAGTGTAAGGGCCTGAGTTCAATCCCCGATTCCGCAAAAAAAAAAAAAAAAGATGCATCAAAAATACATCTTTTTCATCCATTCCTCAGGTGACAGGCAACATGGTTGTTTCCAAGATTTGGCTATCAAAAATTATGCTGCTATAAACATCGGTACACATATATCATTCTGATATGATGTTTTCAGTTTCTCCAGGAAAATTCCCAGTAGGGGAAGCTGGCTTGAATGGGATTTCCAGCTCTTGTTTTTAAGGAGTTTCCACACTGATTTCCATAATGTTTGCACCAGTCTACACTCACTCCACAATGGAGAAGGGTTCCCTTTCCCCACAGCCTCTCCAAAATTTGTTGTTTGATTTCTTTATGGTAGCTATTTTTGTGGGTTGAGATGATATCTCAATGTTGTTTTAATCTGCATTATATGGATGACTAGTGATGGTGAACAGTTTTCAATATACTTATTCACTTCTTAATTTCATCCTCTGATAAGTGTGTGTTTGTCTCCGATGCCCATTTCTGGATTGGGTCTTTAAATTTAGGAGGCATGACAGAGGAAATTCTTGTCTTGTACCAGATGTGAGAGTAAAACTTTTTAGTTCTTCCCCATTTAGAATTATATTAGCCATTGTGTTGTCTTAGATGGCTTGCATCAGGTTGAAGCAGAGGCCTTCTACTTCAATTTTACGTAGCATTTTGAACATGAATGAGTGTTGCACTTTCTCTAAAGCCTTTTCTGCATCAATTTGGATGATCTTGTGGTTTTTAGATTTTGCTTTATTGATATAGTGTATTACATTTGTAGATTTGTGTATAATGAGCCATCCTTGTATCCCTGTGGTCTTGGTGTATGATATTTTTAATGATTTGCTGCTATATTCTATTTGCTAGGATTTTCTTGAGGACTTTTTCATCTATTTTCAGGCAGGATATTGGTCTGTAGTTTTCTTTTATAGCTGTGTCTTTCCTTTGTTTTGGTATCAGTGTAATACTTGCCTTCAGAATAATTTTGTGGGAACTGTTCCCTTTCAAGTTCCATTGAAAAGTTTGAAGAGTATAGGGATTATATCACTTGTAAATTTCTTGTAAAATTCAGCTGTGAATCCATTAAGATCTGGGCTTTTCTTTGTAGGCAGTCTTTTTATTACATTTCGTATTTCATTGGCAATTATTGGGTTTTTGAGAGTTGTTATGTATTCTTGATCCAGTTTTGGTAATTTGTACCTTTCTAGGAATCTGTCCATTTCTTCTCGGTCTTCTATTGTGTGAGAGTAAAGATTCTCAAAGTAGCTATAGATAATCTTCTGAATTTGCACTGGGTCTGTGGTGATTACACCCTTTGCATTCCTTATTGCTGGTACTTGAAT
Organism: Ctenomys sociabilis; assembly: GCA_004027165.1. Taxonomy (NCBI): domain Eukaryota; kingdom Metazoa; phylum Chordata; class Mammalia; order Rodentia; family Ctenomyidae; genus Ctenomys; species Ctenomys sociabilis. Next base: position 3,179 of record PVKA01006081.1, on the reverse strand, counting down.
TTTTTCTTTCCTCTTTTTGATGAGCTTAGGCAGGGGCTTATTGATTTTATTTAATCTTTTAAAGAACCAGCTTTTTGATACTTTAATTCTTTGAACAGTTTACTTATTCTCAAGTGAACTAATTTCTACTCTAATCTTTATGACTTCTTCCTGTCCTTGGGCTCTGGGTTTGGTTTTCTCTTCCTTTTGTAGATGTCGGAGATGCAGTAATAGGATGTTTATTTGTTCCCATTCTGTTTTCCTAATGTGTGAGTTTATAGCTATGATTTTCCCTCTGAGAACTGCTTTTATCACATCCTGTAAATTGTGATAAGTTGTGCTTGAATTTTCACTGAATTATGGATATTGTTGGATATCTTGTTTAATTTCATCTGTGACCCATTGATTGCTGAATAGGATGTTTTTTAATTTCCATGTGTTTAGCGGTTTTTTCTTTTTTTTTGTCATTTATTTCCAGGTTCATTGCACTGTGGTCAGATAATATGCATGGGATGATTTCTGTTTTCTTGCATATACTTAAGCATGACCTGTGGACTAGTATGTGGTCTATTTTAGAAAATGATCCATGTTCAGCTGAAAAAAAATGTGTATTCAGCTATGTTTGGGTGGAACACTCTTTGTATGTCCACCAGGTCCATTTGTTCTGCTATTTCTTTGCTAATTTTTTGTCTGCTTTACTTATCTTTTGGGAAAAGGGGGTGTTAAGGTCATCTGTTAAGATTGTATTGGATATTATATTTTTCATGTCCATTAAGATTTAGTTTATATAGTTTAGTTCTCCCAGGTTTTGTGCATAGATATTTTTGTATGTTACCTCTTCCTCTTGAATTTTCCCCCTAACTAGTATAGAGTGGCCTTCTTTATTTTCTTTGATCCTTCTTGGTTTGAAGTTGGGACTATCTGAGAACAGGATTGCTACCCCTATTTTTCTGAGGTGCGAGGCATGTAGTATTATTTTCCATCCATTGAATTTCATCCTATGAATTTCATTAAGGATTGTGTTTCTTGTGTACAGCATATTGTTGGATTTTGTTTATTACTCCATTGTACTAGTCTATTTCTCTTAATTGGTTACTTGAGTTCATTTATATTGATGGTTGTAATTGAGATGTGTTAACTTACAATTGACCTATTATTTACCTGCTGTTTTTGACTCTTTTTTTTTTTTTTTTGTCCTGTGTTTGTTTGTCCTATGTAATGGGTTCCTTCTGTTCTCGATCGTGGAGTTCTGATCATTTTGGTTCCTCCCTTGAACATATTTCATTAGTTTGTGTAGGATTGGCTTTGTAATCATGAAATTCTTTAGTTGTTCTTTCTCATAGAAGTATTTCACTTCTCCATCAAACCTGAAAGAGATTTTTGCAGGGTATAGTAGTCTGTGCTTACATTTGCTTTAACAGAGAACATGAAGTACTCTGCTCCATGATCTTCTAGCCTTTACGGTTTGTGAAGAGATGTTAGCCATATTTCTGATGGGTTTTCCTTTCAATGTGATTTGCTTCTTTTCTCTAGTGGCTTTCAGTACATTATTCTTGTGCTCGATTTCTGGGATCTTGACTATCAAATGTATCAATGTTTGGTTTACCCAAATTATCTGTCTAAATATCAAACATCTTAGGCGTGACGTGGAACAGATATTTTCCATCAAGTATTGATGTATTGAACTTTACTTCCTTACAGAACATGAGGAAGAAAAAATTAAAACTAGTAATATACATATATTATTACACAAAATTTAGAAATCTAACCATATACAGCCTTGTAGCAGAACAATCCTGCAAACTGAACTGCATATGTTGCAGGGTAATAATCAGCTTCTCTTCTGGATGGTTAATAACCTATGTTTACAGATCAAAAAATGCAGAAATGGAAGGGCTGCAAGGTCAGCCAACATTTTGGCCCTAGCCTTTCAACATCAGTGAAGACAGAGGACATAGGAGAACATGTATTGTAACATCATGTTACTCAGTTGTGCCCCCAATTTTCTGATCAGGAAATTATGGAGACACCGAGGAATGGGATCGATGATGTATAGTGTGCCTAAGGAGAATCACATGGAGAGTAAACTTTCTCACAGGCTTCACAGAGAGCAAATTGGTCAAGCAATGTCCATCCATAAGGCTGACACTGACAAAGGATCTACAAAGTACAGTACAGATTTACAGAATAAATCCTGAGGGTACTTGATTGATCTTATCAGATATAAAAGTCACATTTCTTGTTATGTAGGTCTTGCTTTATCTTAGTCTTAATTATCCAGCAGAAAAGTATAAAAATGAGGTATAGGACAGTGCGGCCGACTCCGCCATCCTGCTCCATCCCGCCTATCACCGCCCAGCCCCTGAGACCTGCCAGAGACAGTGGCTGACTCCAGCGGCCTCCTGGATCCCGCGCCAAGCTCTCCCAGTGAGAGCGAATTTACAGGACTCACCAGGCTTCCCAGAGCAGTGAGAGTGTGGTGAGTCTGAGGGAGAGCCTTTGGCTTCATCCCACACGTGCTTCGTGGATCCCTGTCCCCAACCCCTCCAAGCCAGTGACTGGTCTGAAACCTCAGGACCCACTCACCAACACCTCCCCGGATCCCCTGACCTAAAGCCCACTGATTGAATGGGAATTTCCCCGATTCTCTGGGCATCAAAGGTCAATGAGTGTAGAACCTCAGGCCCGTCGTGCCTGAGATACATTTCCCAGGGATTAAGCTGCCCATCACCTCCCGTGGCTGGGTGACAGCTCCAGGCACACTGTGCCGGAGAAACACTTCCAGGTGATTACTGGTCCCACCCCACAGCCCCAGACCCAGTGCAGGTCAGCCTGGAGTGAGAACTCCTAGCCTGTCACACTGGAGGGACATTTCTCAGCCATCCACGGTCCCACGCTACGGACTGAAACCCAGCACAGCCTGGCCTATGAGTGAGGGCTCCAGGCCTACTGCACCAGAGGGACCTTTCCCAGCCTTCTTGGGGTACGGCCTGTAGACCCAGACCCAGCACAAGCTGGCCAGCTCAGTACAGCCTACTCAGTGAATAAGATCATCCACTATCCTTTTGTGAGCCCAGAAAACCCACCAAAGCCCAGGCCCACCCACCTGGGGAACGCCCTGCCTGACACAGGAGGGCTGACCCCAGGAACCAACATAGCGGAACCAAAGGAGCTGCAGCAAAAAAGGAATTGAACACAAC